>JAYRBW010152487.1:0-14205 GCA_036023295.1 Invenusta paracnida | reverse complement strand
AGGGCATGCACACTAAATATTGATAATATTGGGAAGGTAAAGACTCATTTATTGTGACATGTTAATGTTATTTGTATAATTTGTAAGTTATTTGTTTTGAATTAAATTCTCATTACTCCTGAAAAGTTTTTTGCTTGTGTTTTAGTATTTTCCGGGGGGTGGTCAGTTAATTAATCACAGCACTGTATGTATATTTTGAAACTATAAATGCTCAAATAATGCCCCAGTAGATTCATTTAATGGAACTAGTATATACAAAAAACTGGTTTATTTTCCCCAGTATTATGCAGACAAACATTCAATCATATTTTGTGTGAAAGATTTCAAGTATATCCAAAGAGTACCTTAGTGTTAATACAATTAAATATGATTTGAAGTAAATCATATGAATTTATATATTATATTCAAACGCAGCGCTATGTTAATTGGAATTTATATTTATTAACATAGCTCTCAGTTGCACTTAATTGTATTTACAAAGCGTTAGGGTGAACAAGAAGTTATTTGGAAATGAACATTATTATAAACATTCCATTGATGAATAATTTGATAAATATTCGTTTGTCAAAAACATACATATTTACGTAATTTCACAATCAGTATCGTGTTATGAATTAATATATATACATCCTTCAACAGTGCCGACACTTGGGCTAAGCCTTTGACAGAAATTTTTAATCGTATCAGGCGGAACTTTTATTTTGAAAATGTTCAAACTGTCTCATTTGTGAAGGAATGGCCCCATAGACTGCTGACGTTTGGCACATATACAGGCTCCATATGGAGCATAAGGAAACACATTCAGTTAAACCAAGTGTGCTTATCATATACGTCTCAATTTGGTTAAGTCGAAATTACACAATATTTCGTATCATTTTTCTGACTTTATCGTAATTTTTATAAATCAATTAAACCCACTGCTTATTATTACACATTTATATTAAAAAAAGTGAAAATTACAAGTTTATTATGTTAAACACCCGTTCACGAGGTGTCAGTTTTTTATATGCCAAACTGATTAGATTGTAAGAGGAATAATCTCTATATACTATATAGTTATCGTTCTGCTGGGTGTCAGCCACTTACTGACTGGTTTCTCACAGTACTTCCCTGCAAGACCCGTGGGGCATTCGCAGTGGTACCCCACACTATGGTTCTGCGTGCCTGCACCCAGCCAGTCGGCATGGCAGATGTGAAACTGGCGACAATCACTGCAGTCCTCACAGGTGTATCCATCCCCTCGAAGACCTGGCTTGCAGACGCAAACACCGTCGATACAGTTGGAGCCAGAGGGACATTCGGTTGGACAAGCTTGGGAAAAATTAAAGTCGAAAATATATATTTTTTCTGCGTATTTTGCAATACAGGTGTATTTATAATAATCATACGTCTACAAAAACCTATTGTAGAAAAGAAATAATATTATGTATATATATTTCTAAATGTTTAAATAACATGCTTTTTTTAAACCATAACAATGAGAACGTTTAAACAGATAATTTAAAAAATCATGCATACCATAAAATAAGTAGGAAATCTGTTCATAGGATAGGATGAAATTGAGCACCAATGAGAGACTAGATAAAGTCAATAGAAACCATAACAACACAGGTTAGATTCAGGACAACCATCCAAAACACCCAGACCGGATCTGCTCCGACTGTCAGACCCTTGCCGCTGGTATCATTCACACCTCGCCAGATCTCGAGACTCTTCGCAACACATTCCGGGAATGTCGACACAAGAGTTTCCATCTGTGGGTGCCCAGACACTGTGGCCTGCCTGGCAACGAGCTCACCGATAACGATTTTTCTCACCTGATCCAACCATATCTTATCCAACGATCAAGGCTTTCCTAAGAGAACCATTCACGACTCACCTTCAACCAACTCCCTTGTCAAGCTAGAATATGGCACTGGAAGAAAATCAAGACTAAGCTTCCATTTTCTTT
This sequence comes from Invenusta paracnida, assembly GCA_036023295.1. NCBI lineage: Eukaryota > Metazoa > Platyhelminthes > Proseriata > Coelogynoporidae > Invenusta > Invenusta paracnida. The sequence continues at coordinate 12,254 of JAYRBW010152487.1, read as the reverse complement.
TTCTTATATTTCTGAACCGGGTAGGTTCAGTCCGCTATCCGCAGCTAATTTTCTCATGAAACTTGAGGATTTTTAGGTGGTGATGCAGGTAAAATTGGCGTGCAGAAATAGCTCTCTTCTCTTGTTCTCCTATTGGGGGCAGCGTAGGAGTAGGTGTTCCGCATCTTCATCTACGTTCTCGTCACAGTCCTGGCAAGTGGGGCTATCCGACTTGTTTATAAAGTGGAGGTATTTTCTTAGAATTGGGAATTTTCCTGTACGGAGTTGATCGATAATCATATCCTCTTTCCGGTTGAGACCTTAGTCTTTATATGGTGTACCAATAATTTTCTGGTACCATTTCAAATATTTTGCCTTGAATTCTTTAGATCTTAGTCATTTGATTACTGTCACCACGTCTAGGGGAACTTTATCCTAGTCTAATTGTACTACTTTCTTGGCTTCTTCATCTGTTTCTTCATTGTCGTTTATGTATAGTAGTGTAGTTCTACACTACGGCATTGGTTGTGGAGCTTATTCAAAGATGTTAAGGATCCATCCTGGTCACTCTTATGCTCATATTTCTTGAATCCAGGTTCCCGATCTTTTCCAGCTCATACTTTTGTCTGTCAGGATTTCGTATTAGGTTATACGATTTTTCAAAACTTGCAATATCCACCTCTCATGGGCAATGATGTCAATTCTGCAGCTGGAGCAGAACTTATCTACTGGAATTGCTTCCTTGTATGTGCTACCGTCTGCTTAGCGATTCACAATTTCTCCGCCTCCATTCTTAGTGCCATCTATTGCGGATCCGTCGGTAACAATCGTCGTATCAGCTTTCACGAGAGTCGTTAGGAACTGCATTGCTTCTTTTTTGTTCGATTGCTTCACTGTTCCTGTTGGCTACGCCTAATTAAGCTTCCTCGCCCGCCATACCGCACGGTAATCGCCTCAGGTAACGATCTTGCCTACATCCGCTGCTGCATGGAGCCAGAGACGGTGGAGCTCTGATTTCAACGATGCCCTGCCTTGGCCCAGACGAGCAGACGTATAAGACCAGAATTTTCGGTGGCCCTAACCCCCTTTTGTCCGAGCTTATAGACAACCCGCTGGTGGGGCTAACGTTTGCACGCTCAAGTGTGACAGCAACAACATGAAAACAACAACATTTGAGTGAAATAATAATAAATAAACAGCCTGTACAGGGAAACAAGGTAGCAATCCTTAAGAAATAGACAGCTGCACATAAAAGGGCCGTAGAAAACTGCGATCTTTCACGCGCAGATGTCTTTTGGCTTCTTGGAAATTGTTTTTCAGTATTATTTGTGCATTTTGCCATTCATTTTGATTATTCCTCCATTCGTGCGTTGTGGTTTTATTCATTTTGTATCACTTTTCATTGGTGCTCTATTTCATCTTATCCCGCTTTCAAATATATTTATAAATCTAGTCTGTAACGAATGAGTCTTATCATTAACTATTTATGGCAATGTCAATGATTATTGTGATTTCTTTCAATAAAACTTTATCCGGAAATTAACTCTTACTTTTGAGTTATTGTATTTTTAACTTACTTCTTTATTTTATTATTTTATCGTTATTAAATGATAAATCTAATTACCTTATCTTAAAATAATAAAATGTAGAAAATTAATTAACATGCATGCAATTAACTTCTTCAATGATTAAAAATCAACTCCTTATATAATCTTACAAATCTACTTCCTTTCTTGTTTCCTACATCTCTGGTCTAAGTAGCTTCAATCATATCTTTAACCAACATGTTTATTAATAAAATTAATTACATACAGTGAGCGATCATTTGAAAATCTTCCAAATACTACATCAGATGTAATTGTTTGATTTGAGGAACACTGGTATTGTCACAATTATTTAATTTATTTAATGATTGATTCCATGAAACTCGTACTGGTGTAACTGTGATTCACATCTATACACGGCTTTGATATTATCTTATTTCTTTGCATTCGTTTATAGTGCAACGTTTCTAAAGCCATTCAAACCAAAGTTTCAAACCATCCCAAAACATCAGTAACCTCTTCAAAAACAATTTCTTCAGATTCTAGTAAGTTCAGAAGTCACAATGTGATTACTCTAAACAAATGTAAAGCATTTTTATTCAGCTAACTGCATTGTACACAGAATTCATGAATAACATCAGGTTCTAAAGACTTCTGATAATAATAGTTTACGATAACATTTACTTAAATATAACTTAAACATATAAGATTATTTCTTGGAATAATGTATGTTTGACAGATTTTTTAAATCAGAAATGCAACCAGCTTGGAAATTTCATTGTTTAAGCCTATGGAAACTAATTTAGGCTTAATTGTACCCCAATTCATACCGCGATTTATAAACCCCTACAAATTATAAAATTCACTTTATCCGCAAACTATAATTAAATTCGCAATAAACCTTCCGTATATATAACACAATTCTTTATAATCACGTTTATAGCATCTGTCTAATGGATTGCCAAAGAAGTTTTCTCTGCAGAAGCACTCCTCTCTGTCCACTTCACAAACCGCATTGATGCCGCAGAGGGAGCATTCGAAACAAGAGTCGACCCCATTTCCAACGTGAGGTAAGTTGCAGGTGCAGCTCCCATTGACACAAGTGGCCAGTGGATGACAGGGTGGATCACACCCTGCAATGGAGATAAAAGGTTCAAGCTGACATTCAACAGTTTCAGATTATTTACATAAATTTAAAAACGTTTGTTCCATATTTTTGCTGTTTATTAGCCTCCCAATATTTATAGAAATCTTTGAGCGTATATTTATTCATAATGACTTTTCAAAGTATGCATATACTTAACTCTTCTTAAAACCAATACTTTAAAACTATTTAAATAATATAATTTGATATTCGATATTAGCTTATTTTAATTAATAATAATAAATAAATGGTAAAAGGGGAAAAATAGTTTTTTGGAAATGGTTATTAGAAATTGGCGGACTCATCACGCGTAGATCAAAGAGAATGAAATACTTTTTTGTACATTCTTAAAAGAAAATTGAGAGTGAGTTGGCGTATAATTTAGATCTCTGTATGGATTAGTTAAGATATATGATCTTTTCTTTATTACTGAACTGTATAGTATATGTATATATTAAACAATATTTTAATAATTTATCTAATTTTCTCATAAATATTATAATCGTTTTTGTCTACTAACATTTCTGACCAGAATTAAGAAAGGAAATGCAATATATATTAAGAAATTTATCTGTATTATGGTACTCGATAACATTTTAAAATATATTTACTGGATCATAAAAGATTTTTTTAAACTTAATATGTGAAATTTAGATATGTAATATATAATATATACATATTAATTCTTAATAACCTAGAATATTAAATTTTTAATTCTATCTAATAAGTTTGTACTGTAAAATGTATATTTTTTACAATTTTTATTACGAAATATTTAAAATGTCACTACCAATAAAAACTTTTTATAGCCTCTAAATAAGATTTTTTAAATATGAAATAAAATGAGATCGATGAAAATTTATTCCAGACATTACTAAGATTATTATAGAGACACTTTAGAAAGATTTTGGTAATTAAATCAATTTTTGATAGCTGCTTCTCGGATAACTGAACCATAGACAGTAACTATTAAGGAGTGTTGCATATAATTATTGTACCGAGAATAGAATCGAGGACTACGTTATTATCTTAGAATAGAATTATACAGACGTATTTAACCAAAATGAAACAAATATAGCTGGTGTATTGGTCCATTAGAAAGCCAGTCTAAAGGACAAATAAAAGTGAACCACAGTTATCTGTAGTGAACTTACCTTTAGTGCACCCAACTGTGGGATCGCCTTCATAACCGTCCAAGCAACGACAACCAAAGTCCATGTAAGTCCCGCAAGTTGTAAACTCTCCACATTTGCTGCGATCACAGGAATTGCAAGTCAATATCCCGTCACCAAGGAAACCAGCCTTGCACTCACAACTGATTTCGGAACACTGATGTCCGTTTAAATCACAGTTTGCCCGTTTCAGATTTGCATTTGCTTCACAACGAATCTCATCTAGTGAAGAAACAATAACGACTTATAATCAAAAGCACAGAATTACAATAAAAGTATTTTAATTGTACTCTATGAGCCATAGAGAATGAATAACAAAAAAAGTTGAATAACTAATAAAAAGGGTTCCAAGGTTTAAAAATCAAAAAGTTAAAATGATATTTATGATAGGTATATACATTTAAACTGCAAAATTAATAAAATATGACAACAAAAATTATGAAACTTTTGGCAATGGCACATATTTACAAAAAGCAATAATACAAAAGTAGTTGTTTTAAGTAAGTCAATTATATTAACATAATAAAAATAATATAATTTATACAATTACCATGAATTTCTCATTATTTGTGTTGTCATATTTACAGTTTAGAAGTATACCTATGCTCCATATTGATCTATACGTTTATGTATTTCAAACAGCAAGTATTGTAACTATTATATTTTGTCGCCATGTTTATATCAATTTCTTCAATGGTTGTACTATGTATCATCAATATAATTTCAACTGTTTTTTTCTTTTTTTATATCTTGGCATCCTTTTATATCAAATGGCTGTACTTCATATCATCAACATCATTTTCTTCATTTTCGAGTTTAAATACTATTGACAAGGTGACAAACCCAATCTATCGAATTTCTAAAACATGAAATAAAAGTTCGCTAAATATACTACTGTTAATTAATAAGTAGCAGTAAAATTTTACTAATGCTTATAAGAACGAAACCATGGACAACTCTAACACAGATAAAACTCTTTCTTCGGACTTCGGTCCCTTCTACATTCGTTCCTGGAGGCTTGTAACTCGGATGCTACAAAAGACCTTCAACTATTACTTTGCTCTCCCAACATCTACAAAAGTCAATGTCATTCTAAAGGAAAACTGACTCATACAGATAGGTACTCCGAATTCAAAGCGCGTAAAAATAACATCGCCTTCTCTCGGTCCTTCAGACTGAACAAATACATCCTCTCCCTCACCCGTATTACAGGCAAAATTTAAAGCCAGGAGCAAATGTAGAATGGATCGAAGACTGAGATTAGTAAGGGAGACATGAAGTTTCCTTCCCAAAGCGACCAAATCGATAGAAAATGTTTAAGATACACAACTTAGAAGTCTGACTGTGGAAGACGCACGCACACTCTTGGGCTGCAGGTCACACAGTCTTCAGACTACAAGTCAGCAATGTACTCTCACTGCAATGTGCTACTTCTGCAATGTGCTCCCTCTGCAATGTGCTCTCACTGCAATGTGCTCTCACTGCAATGTGATCTCACTGTAATGTGCTCTTTATGTGATCTCACTGCAATGTGCTCCCTCTGCAATGTGCTCTCACTGCAATGTGCTCTCACTGCAAAGTGCTCTTTCTGTGATCTCAATGTGCTCTCACTGCAATGTGCTCTCACTGCAATGTGCCACTTCTGCAATGTGCTCCCTCTGCAATATGCTCTCACTGCAATGTACTCTCACTGCAATGTTATCTCAATGTACTCTCACTGCAATGTTATCTCAATGTGCTCTCACTACAATGTGATCTCAATGTGCTCTCACTACAATGTGATCTCAATGTGCTCTCGCTGCAATGTACTCTCATTGCAATGTTATCTCAATGTACTCTCACTGCAATGTATCTCAATGTACTCTCACTGCAATGTTATCTCAATGTACTCTCACTGCAATGTGATTTCAATGTACTCTCACTGCAATGTAATCTCAATGTGCTCTCAATGCAATGTACTCTCACTGCAATGTTATCTCAATGTGCTCTCACTGCAATGTGATCTCAATGTGCTCTCACTGCAATGTGATCTCAATGTACTCTCACTGCAATGTGATCTCAATGTACTCTCACTGCAATGTTATCTCAATGTGCTCTCACTGCAATGTACTCTCACTGCAATGTTATCTCAATGTACTCTCACTGCAATGTGATCTCAATGTACTCTCACTGCAATGTGATTTCAATGTACTCTCACTGCAATGTTATCTCAATGTGCTCTCACTGCAATGTACTCTCACTGCAATGTGATCCCAATGTACTCTCACTGCAATGTGATCTCAATGTACTCTCACTGCAATGTGATCCCAATGTACTCTCACTGCAATGTGATCTCAATGTGCTCTCACTGCAATGTTATCTCAATGTGCTCTTACTGCAATGTACTCTCACTGCAATGTTATCTCAATGTGCTCTCACTGCAATGTGCTCCTTCTGCAATGTGCTCTCACTGCAATGTGATCTCAATGTACTTTCAACAGAAAATTGTGTGTATAAGCTAACCTCCGACTGCCAATCCAGCTATATGAGAAGCAATACAAAACTTTAGGAAATTTTATCGCCAAACACGGTTGCCTTTTTTTAGATATGGGAAGTCTGTGGAAATACCCATTCCTTTAAAAAATCACCAAAGAAGCGATGATTATTAAATAAACAAAGCCCCAATCAATTCCAGAGAAGAATAGTGTTTTATAAAAATCATCTACAAATAAATATAGGCAGCCGTCTTTTAACTGTATCTCATGTCTATCCATGTATCCGAAGTGGATTCATTCAGTGGTTAGGACATTCTTGTCCGGGTATCCATCGTTAGATAATCAGTTGTTATATATTTGTATTAGCCTGCAATTTCATTGTATACTATTGTCGTTAACAGTTGTTGTAGATTATTAGCAAACTTGATATTAGCTTACCTTCGTGGTCTAAAATATTTTCCAGTGAGCTGCGTTGCACTAATTAGTTTAATTTTAACATTATGTAATAGTCATTTTAATTCTAATTCTTTTCACACTTTTCTGCTTTCTTTGTGGAGGGCTTGTGACACGCCAAAATATCAGACACATTAATGCTGTGTTTTTGGCTTTTGTTATTTTGTGTTTCATCTATCAAAATTCCCATTTACTTGTTTTAAGTTTTATTGTAATATTACTAAAATTTGTTTTGAATCGTTTTTCCATCACCATGTGAATAATTGCAGATATAATATTCCTTTAAACAAATGAATATTTAGGCGAATTGTATTTATAAATGTTGTGGATAATCAAAGTGTGGTTTATAGCAAAAAAATTATTACATTTTTCTCTTTACCCTTTTTTTATAAACTAAAATTCTAGCATGAATTTACTGAATTTGTGACCTTCGAATTAGTACATATACATAAATACAAAATGGTACTCACGATTAACTCCATAAAGTAAGATTTCACATATTGTAACTTTGTGTTCGACATATAGGCGGAAATACTGTCCCACTTCCTTGCATTCAATGGTTAAAGTTTCGTCGGCCACACATACCAACGTGATTTCATTACATAACTCTTTCGGCGGATACATAGAGTCAAACTGAAAAGATAAGACAGTATTGGGATATAATCCACATATAATTGAGGGGCAACAGAGGATAAAACTGCTATTGATTTGATCTGTATTATGTTAGAAACTTTTGTAAACTTTTGTTATTATACATATGTGAAACAATAAATTTAACGAAATATTATAACGCGATTGTATAAAATATCCGAATAATTTTAATAAATACGACAAAATTATTGCAATTGTAAGCTAGAAATATAAAAATTGGGTTTAAAAGTATCAAAGGAAAACTAGAAAATAAAACAAAATATACTAATTTTCCTTTAATATTTTTGTCTGCATAAAATATTGTAAAATGCATACTGTATATAAAGAACAAAAACATCAACAAGTTTACGTTAACTGCCAGGAACTAAATAGAGAAATCTAAAATGTTTAACTCTAAATTAAGAATTAAATATCCACAAGTCTATTTTTCCTATATGGAAAAAACACTATATGAAGACATTGCATTTATGCATTACCTAATTTGACTCATAGAGACATTTAAAATATATTCATTTAAGTTAATTTATACTGGTGTACACTTTTACAGATTAAATTCTATCTCTTCTTTTGCTCAAACAACTTTTTTACAAAGATTTCTAACGTCAACAACAAGGAAATAAACTTACGTAAAGTAGAGTTTGGGAGTGCAAGCAATTCTGCATTGTTGTTATGAACGTAACGTGACTAAGTGTCGTCTTAACGCGAAAGTCCACTTCCCAGTAGGAATCACTGGGAATGTCTACGCATGTGTCATACTTACCATCCACCAGTATTCGGGGATGTATACCCGGTTGTATGTGGTTCTGGTAGACATTGTTGGCTATGGGGATCCGAAGTCTCGAGTAGTGAAAGACCTTGTGGGCATCTGGTCAATGACGTGCAAGTAAAATGTAAAGGGATAACAAATAATGATAAAAAATATTAATTATAAAATAAACAATATAAATGTTCTTGTTTTATGCTTCTAATATATATTAATAGCAGTTCTAGGACCGACTGTGTTGTTTTGACCTTCTTATGTAGTATAAAAGGCCCACACTCCTCGTACTGTTACAAAATATAATAGCAGCATGCCAACAATTTATTGCAAAATATGAAGCTTAACAATCCAAATAACCTATTTGTAGCTGACAAACAAGCGGTTTAATAATTGTCAGAGCGAAACCAATGCTGGCTTATTTTGTTAACCGAGAGTCTAATTGTTCCGTTTTTTATCAGAAATACAATTTGGTTCTCAGGTAGTATGCAAATGTGGCTTTCTAAACTTCATAATTTATGAAGAGTTGCTGTGCTATTATTCAATTTTCAACCGTACACAGGGTGTGGGCTGCTGAAGTGACCTGACAAGGTCGACAACACCACTGTCCGGATCTCCCCGTACTACTAGTAATATACGTTAGTAGTATGACATCAACAATTAACAAATTTTATGTTATAATTGTATTCATTTGTACTGTCTTTCTGATTTTTTATTTAAATGATGCAGTAACTTGCAAATATTTGTTATTCAAATTTAACGTGTATTAAAAATTGTATAAAGTAAAAATTATTGTAATACTACACTTAAATAAAATATTCGTGGATAATAGAAACACATTTTATGGAAGACAATTTAATTAACTATTGAAGTAGCGATAGTTCGATAGCAAATGTTTGCAAACGTTTAAACCTATAAGTGATAATTTCACTGATACCTATATTTAACATAAAAGCTTTATTTAAAACAGTTTCAAAATGTGGACAATACATTATGAAAAGCATGACCAGTTGATTAGATAGAAGATTAATTTCCTATAAGTGAGTCAAAGTTTGATCAAACCAATAACCCAGTATATCGCTTATTCAGACCTATGCTGGTGAAAGAAATTAGCTGATGTTACAACTTGTACATTTATCTTTTCTCTGCTTTTTTATTGTTTGTAACTAGATTTTTTTTGCTTTATTGTATGTTTCTAGAAGGTATTAATAAACGCGCAAACGCATAATCAAATAGAAGATTTTAATATATAGATCACTGCTTGTTATACATGTAATATTATTTAAATTAAACATGGATGGGTTGTACTTCAGGTTCATAATGTAAAATAAAAATAAAAGAATGTTCTACGATGTTTGGTTAAACTGCATTGCTTCTTTTTTCTTAGCATTTAGATATAGACCAATTTTGGATGTTTCCTCTTCAACTCTGCTAAGCACCTATTGTGCCTGATTTATGTATTCACAGATAAGAGCGATGTCATCAGCAAAATCTATGTCTGTAAGCACAGTGGGTGCCGTTCTTTTACTATGTTTCATTTTTATTCAAAATCTAAGTCTTCCTTCTCTTCCACCCACTGCTCTGCGCATTGCGTATGTCAAGAACAACAGCAAAAAGATATGGTGCCAATGTATCTCCTTGAAGAACTTCAGCTATTATTTAGACAAATTCAGTTTCTCCATCTGGTGTTCAGACCTTTGCTTTAGTATTAGATATCAATGAATACGATGCTAGCCTTTCGATATTTTGCTTTTACTCCTTCGATAAGTCTTTTTATTTAGAAGTTGAGGTTGATCTTCTTGGTCTAAATCCATTTTGATTTGGTCTTAGTAAGTCGTCAAGCACTGGTTGGATGCGATTTAGTAGTAATCTGTTAATAGATTTTGCAACTATTGATGAAAGATTTATGCCAGGGTAATTTGATGCTTCTGCTTATAGATTTCCGAATTTAGATATGGGAATAATATTTATTTATGATCATTGTGTGGGTTTCTCGCCAATTCAATTAATAGTTTGTTGACATATTCTAATAATATGTCGTCAACATTACATCTCTTGAGAACTTCAGGTGGTATCCTGTCTGGACCTGATGTTTTTCCTTTTGTGATTTTCTTTTTTACTAATTGATATTCATTTATGTAGAATGGTCCATTTTTGACATTTAGTTTCTCGAAGTAGGTTATAATTTCTTCTTCAACCTTAAATCTTTGGTTCATTTCCAGAGGTGGACTAAAATGTGTGTACCAGTTATGTAACCTCTGTTCTTTGCTATTTCCTGCCAAGATACTCTTTTTTGTGGTTCTTCTGCAACTAATTTCACTGATGATCTTCCAGCTGAGTCCATGTTTTGCTCGTATATCTGCTTCCTCTACTTCTCTAATCTTTTCATTTAGCTCACTTTCCATAGCTTTGTTATAGGCCTTCTTGAGTCTGTCTTTTTTGTAGCTGCAGTTTTGTCGATTATTTTCATTGCTATTTGTGTGGTATTTCCCAGATGCCGATTGTACTTGGTTTCTTGCATTATTTATTTCATGGCTATTTGCTAACCGCATTTTTTTCTATGAGTTTGGTATGAATTAGTTTTTCCGCGGTTTCTTCATTTGCTTGTATAAATGTATTATATCTGTCTGTCACTGTGTTTGCTTCATTCTCAAGTTCAGCATAATATCTATTTCTGAAGATGGCGTAAATTTTTCATGTAGGTTAGTGTTTTCTTTTAGTGCCATCCAATCAAACAGTTTTTTTACAGCTTTACTTGTTCGCAGGCTTCATTTTATGTTGGCTGTGAGTATTTGATGGTCTGATCATGTGTTAGAGAAGCTATTGTAGGCTTTTACATTTTCAACAGGTTCTGTTCGAAACCTCTAACAAAACCTTGAAGCAACATACACTCGTAGAAGAAATGAAATTATTATTGACACCGCACGTAAAATCGGTGAACATCACGAAGCTGGCAGAAATCAAATGGTCTGGAGAAGTATCGATCGTCTAACCGGCCGTAAAGTAAAACCTAACGCGCATGTAGCTGCAGACTCAATAAATGATCGTATCGAAAAAATTAAAACACACTATAGTTCACTGTTAAACATCAAGACAGATCCAGGTCACCTAGTTCCAATCGCAAATCTACCACACGCATCAGAAATTTCAACTAATGAAATAACAATCGAAGAGCTACAAAAAGCATGCTGCGCTACACCAACAGGGAAATCAGCTGGACCAGACACTCTACCATCGGACATAATACGCGTTCTACCACTCTCACAACTACTTCTCCCGATGATGAATGCTATTTTAAGTGGTGAAGATCCTCCCGACGAATGGCGCCAGTCTATTATTGTTAGTATTCCCAAAAAAGGAAACAATGCTTCTCTTTCAAATCAAAGAGGTTTGTCACTGATGTCAGTGAACGCAAAATTATTCAACAGTATTCTTCTTCACCGCCTCCGCAATCGTCTTGAAGAACTAATTCTTCCAATTCAAGCAGGATTTAGACCACATCGCAACACAGTGGAGCAAATCCTGTCACTAAGAATGGTCATCGAAATGTGCAAATCTAGGAAAAAGAACTTGGTGTTAATTTTTGTTGATTTCGCAAAGGCATTCGACAGTGTAAACCGAAATGCTCTCGAAAAGATTCTTGGGTTGTACGGTATTCCAACATCTATCATCAATGCTATTATGTCACTGTACACCAACACTACTGCTTACGTCCGCACCACATCAGGAAATAGTGACTCTTTCCCGACAACTTCTGGTGTTCTCCAAGGTGACACACTTGCCCCATACCTTTTCATAATTGTCATGGACTATGTCTTTCGCGCTTCTCTTTTGGAAGAGGATGCTTTTACCATACGTAGACGCCTATCATCTCGACACCTAGCTATTAAACAACCTGCTCTTGCATACGCTGATGATGCTGCCATAATGAGCGATACAGCAGAAGCTGCACAAAGACAACTCAATCGTTTCGAAACTGCATCAGCCAGCGTCGGCCTCCATCTCAACGCTAATAAAACAGAAATCATGTTTATTGGCGAGGACACCAATCTCGACGTTCGCACCTTGAGAGGCGATGTG
>JAYRBW010152476.1:0-14210 GCA_036023295.1 Invenusta paracnida | reverse complement strand
AATAATTTTGAAATATCAAATAATTAATTAACTCAAGTAACATATTTTTACAATTCTAATGGATATTTATCACATCTAAAATACATGATTTACGATATTTCATCTGTAAAAATGTATTTATATATGTATGTATCATACAGAAAATTATTCCGATATGAATGACAAAATTTAATAAAATGAGCATAATATAACCTTGAAATGCTTGCATAAATATATTATTACCGCAAAATATAAACTGACATATTTGACATAGATTAATCTAAAAATTAAACAGCTACCTATAATACGAGTATATGCGATATATACTAAAATAAGTAAAAACTATACGCTATATAATACGCCTCCCAATGTCCATAATTTAGATCTGTAATTGTATACCATGAACGTTTAGATTTGCATCCACTAAGAATGTTTCATTAATATATATCAAAAAATATTTTATGGTTATAACGATTATATAATAAAAATATTAGTGTAGCCAACTATGCACTAGACTATACAGTATAGTATTAATACCAACAGTAACTCAATTAATAATAGGTCAAACTCAATAACCTACATAACGTTTATGAAATTAAGAAAAATTCTCTTCCAATAGCAAAATCTAATTTTATTTGCATCAGAGGATTTTTTATAATTAATTATATTATTTGAGTGAAATGATCATTTAATCAAAAATAGATATTTTTAAATTAAATAGCTATAAATAATCTTCAATATTTTTTTATTGCTTAATGTTTCAAATGCATCTATCAGTTTTTATATACAAAACAATATACTGATATATGCATTTTGCAAATTCCCTTTCATAATAAATGTTTATAATTGTTCTAAATAATTTTAATAAATAATTAGATATTATGTCCTTTTATTGTGTATATTTACTAATATGATCATAATTAATAAATAAACCTTAAATTTTAATACCTCTGTTTATATAATATTTATAAATACATATTGTGTTATTCACTCTTGTAAAAGATAGTTTTCTTATTTAAAAACCAATGCTATACAACTGATACAAGTACACATACATATAGCATTAATATATTATATGATGTACGTTAATACATTGTAAAATTAATTATTAAATAAAACTTGAAAAGATAGAGCAAACGTCTTTTAGTTATAAGACAATTAAACATAGAAAAAGCAATGATGCGATGAAATAACACGATGTCCCCATCTTTATATACTTCAATCAATTAAACATCAAACAATAAAGAGCCATATTAATATTATATGTCTTCATCCTACAGACTGAAAACTAAATTTAAAAACATAATTTTGTAAAAATTTACAAAGATACAAAATATAATAATAATTTTCTTACAATAATAAAATTAATTTCTTTCAACACTAATAAAGAAAACTGAAATACACTAATAATGCATAATATATATAATTCAGTAAACATTAGCAACAAATATAATACTATAACTACAGCACGTGAGTTACTTACACACATATAGTTGTGTTTTGTGAGGAGTGAATCGACTAAAGCCTGAATGCGTAGGAATAAAATACAAACATTTGTCCGTCTTGTGAAGAGAGTAGATTTAGTTAAATCACTCTTAGAGGACATTGAAACGATGATGAGAATATAAGAGTAATAAAACCAAATCACAGACAGTAATGTAAACGAAAGAAATAAACAATTATACAAACTATACAACGGAGAAATAAAGTCTTCAATTTGAAACAAGCACATATTTATCGTCATCGAGAAACAAGCACATAGTTTACAATTTTTTTCTCTTCCGAAATATATCCCACATTACTGCTACCAACATATTTGCGTTAAAAAATAATACAGTCAGTAAAATTATGCGGTTTCCATCATGAATATAAAATTAGGAACTTGCTGTGGTGATTGGTATACAGGAATGGAGTGGAAAAGTATCAATATACTTTAATTCTTTAATATATATACCTTTGAACTAGTTCAATATAAATGATACGTGCAGTCAAGATGGCCAACAACGTTATAAATATATTGTAGTCGTTAAAGAAGGTTCATGCAACTGATAGAGTCTAGCTTAAAGGTATGCATATGCAATGCATAACCAGAGCAGCAAGGATGGGTGGGAAGAAGGGAAAATGATTTTTTATCGAATTTTCAACTGCGCCATGAGATGCTGTGTATGTATGTAAGTAGTAAAAGCAGTAGGCATAGCTGGCAGAAGGAGCAGCTAGTGCCGAAGCAATAGAAGGTATAGAGAATAGCGACTCTAGACTCCAATATCGCTGCTCACTCGTCAAAGTCGCCCCCCCCCCTCTTTTTTTCCATTCTCTAGTCTCTTCTTTTGTAGCCATTCCTTGTCTTGATCTACTTACTGATTCTGACTCGATGTAATGTCGAGAAATTCAAATCAATACTCGAATCAAGTTAACATAGTCAGGCAGAAGCTGAGAGACAACGAGGAAGCAAGATACGACATATTCAGGCGGAAAAGCTTTCCATTCTTTCTTTATCATCTTGGATATACACACTCCTCACATAATAATAATATACACCTAGGCCACTGTATTCCGGATACACTGCTCCTGTACAGCTGTTATTTCCAATAATGATCACATCACACGAGATAGTTTAATTTGGAGGAACATACTACTAAGAGTACTAATGATAAGTGATATAGTTTGAAATTTGTGTATATTTTGAATAATTATTTAACTTCGTATTATTTCAATACAAAACTTAAATGTTTATTTTAATGTCTGAAGAATAAAGCTCTGGTTTTATACAACATTTTTATTTACGTCTACAGCTGATTCATATAATATGTTTATAACTGAAATGTTTTGATTTAAAGCAGAACTATCTCTGTAATTAAGTCATTAAATATTATAACGTAATAAAGTGCAATATCGTAAAATCATATTTAATGTGTTTAGTTTTAAGACATTGAAAATTGTTTATTGCATATTAATTAGTAATATTTTTGCACGTTAATAATGCGTTAAAAATAATAAAGTATTGTATAATACAAAAAATATATCAATTACTTTATATTATCGATATAAAATTTACTAATTATGGATATAGTCGAATGAGTAGCATCTTTGTAGATATAAATAATACATTAATATAGCATTTAAGTTATTGTCTATACCAATGTGTTTTAAATATTCTGTGTGAGAACTAAATATATTGGATTATATTTAGTCTTATAACGGAAATTCTACCGAACATCACCTATCTATAGTGTCAGTTCCGGTAACATAAAGCATGCAGCGATTTTAAAAATATTAAGTAGATAGATAAATCCACTTTTAATCGACTAAAATTAATTATATTTAGTTTATTTAGGTTGCTATTTAAAACGATTTTCACAATCAGAATCTCGAGAAAATTGAATTAATATAAACTTGATGTTTCGAACAAATATGTGTGGATCATGTATAATCATTGATTTCAAAATGTAGTCACACACACCCTGTATATTATAAAGACTTTGGTTATAATAAAATAAAATGTTAGCTTGTATCTTTAAAGACTCAAATAGTGATTGGTTAGACGTTTAGTCATGAATAAAGGGTAAGTCAATTTTGAAAGCTGCTTAAATAAGTCGATAAACTTTCTGTTGTAGTAGCTAATATGTATAATAATGTATAATTATGTATAAATTATGTGCCTATAGCACTTCGACAAAGCACACAACGAGAAGATAATGATAAAGTAACTCACCCATTTCTCGATCATCAATTCCTAAAACTGATTCCACAAGGCGGCTAATTTGTGTGATGGCGGCTTCTTCTGCGTCATCCGGCTGTAAAATAATAATTTAAGGCAGACAGTTAATAGAAATATATCGTTATTCATATTTGAGGATCACTAGAGTTATACATAAAATAAATACCCAAGTAATCATTTTGAGATGTACCTTTAGCTGATTATTATATTAGTTTTTAATGCTCATATAGTATCATATAACAAAATAAAAATACAACAGCGTGTAGGCAAAACCCGGTTCGAAAAGGCTTTAAATGATAAAATCTATTCATTACAAGTATAATAAAAATGCAGTTCCCATATATAAAAATAGTAAGTTTTTCTAATTAAAAATATAAACTTTAAAGTACAATAATACATTTGCTAAGTAATACATTTAATAAATATGTACATAAATATTATATATAAAATATTAAGAATTAATCGAGCATTTCTTAAATGCTAACAGTAAACGTTTCAAAGTTCTATTCCTAGAAGAGTTATTTTAATTTCTTTTTAGTATACACAATAAATTAATTCATTTTAATATATGTAGATAGATATTTACAATATAGCCAAATAATTAATAGGAATGTATTACTGTATTATTCTAAATGTATTTCTAATTCATTTTTTATGCCTTTAAAGATAGTTTTATTATTTCTTTAATATGGTTTCAAATTTATTTTTTATTTAATTGAAGCTAAACGTTTTTATGATAAAAAGAGCATTTTTAAGACACGAAAATAAAATCATTGTTATCTTGAAAATCTAACAATTTATATCTATATAGAGACGAAAATATAAACGTAAACTATATTATTTTACCAATAAATTTTACATAAATATAAATAAAGATATGTTATATGTTAAAAATATAAGCATCTTTATATGAGTATCCAACATTCTTAAATTAATATAAAAGGTGATGCAACAAATTTACAATTTAAAAATTCAAAACAAATTATATTTACTTTTATATATAAAATCTTACGATATATATAAATCTATATATCTGCATATATAAATCAACAAATTCTTAAACTTAATTAAAATAGTGCATTATAATTACAATGTAATATTAATTTTAATAAAATAAGAATTATTACATAGAATATACAAATATTATTTTAATAACCACGTGACATGACCAAAAATTATACAATTCATATACAACACAATAATAAAATAGATTGCTGTACAAATCAAATGAAACTTGCCGAACTAATTGTTTGAACAATAATAAACAAATGTAAAATAAATATATGAAAAGTTTCAAGGTTAGGATATTTCTAAGATTTGCTAATTAGGAATCTTATAAAAAAAAATACTATGAATCTTAAAAAAAGCTTACCGCTTCTTCCTCTGTTGCAGCTGCTCCGGCTCGAAGGCGAAGAGTCTTCTTTCCAGAACTGATACTAGCGGAAGATTTTCCAGTTCCGGCAGCACTCCGAGGTGCAACCATGGCTACACATCGACGAATATGGGCAGGAAATAAGGGGAGGAAGAAGAAATAAGGATATAAAATTGGACAGGTAGATTTATGGAATACACATACCATCCCAAAAACAAAGAGTTGAGAAGTCTATTTGCTAAGTTAAAACACAGAAAAACAATTTAAAAACTCTTGGTAAGCTGTAAAAAGATTTCTCGTGTTGTGAACTGTATATATATATATATATATAACTAAATATATAAATTATACATATATTTCTTTGTTTGTGGGTTTTTTGTTTTTGATTATTTTACTATATTATATGTATATTTGATAAATTATACAGCGATTTTTAATATATACTCTGAATAACAGAAGAAACAACACAGTATATGCTTTATCTACCAAACTAAATATACCCATCTCTAATTTCGTCACCTGTTTAAAACCTACATTAATAGTAAAGGCAACGCCCAAAATAATTTTCTTCATATAGGTATAATTTAAATGAACATAACTATATTTGTTTTATAGATCTAATTTATAACATGTAGAGCATACCCTATAAGACGTAATTATATTTATATATATATACATATATAATTGAAGAATTTTATCTTTATTTAATGCTTTTTTATACATATAAAACTCACAAGAAGCCAAAATAATAAATAGATATGCACTTCAGATGGGATTCCATACTTTTATTTACAACAAAACATATACATAAATTCATTTAATCAAAACTATAAATAAGTATATATATATATACAATTTAAATAAAGAGAACAAGTATGGACAAAATATTTTTTAATTGTTCATACAAAATAAATACATAGAATGAATGGTGCAAATAATAATCGTCTTATAAATTACCAACAACTCTATTAATCCTTTTTCAGTCGAATTGTTAATTCTTTAAAGGATAAAAAGTAAAGGAAAAATAAAGGAAAAAAGTACAGTGACTGCAAACAGAATTCTATTCTCACTTTCTCTCTGCACCTGACAAAGGAATAGCGTTTTGAAAATTCATACTACTAATGTGTGAGCAGTAGTATGATACCGTATGTATCAGTTTTACTAATTTGATTCGTTACATCGAACTCATAGAGTAATATTAATAGAGCGACTCATTGATTAAGTTGAGACTCTTCTTGATTATTGATAACAGTTTGATACTACTATTTTATTACCCAAAAGATTTAGTAAAACTTTAGATACATCTCTTAAAAAGTGTGTAATAAAAATATTAGATACAAATGTAGGTAACTATATTTTATAGACTCGTGTGACATGCAAGCATTATATAAGTCTTAATAATTAATCTAATAATTATAAAAATAATACTACTTATTTATTACCCATACAATGCAAACTGCATTAAAATACGATTGTCTATCGAGAAAATGTACAACGCGACGTCTATGAAATCAATAAGAGCTAAAACTCTATTACTTTTGTAAGTTGTTTGAGCCGGTCCTATAATTATGTAAATATATTTATGTAAATTTAGTGAAACGTTAATAAACAGGTTACTTTTAACAATGAAAATAATACATGTAACTATTTTTCTTGAATTAAAACAGCAAATCAAATTAGTCTAAAAATATATATACAAGAGCAAAGTAAATGGCTACTGAAAAGGTCTTTTTCACATACTATAAAATGAATTTAAAATATAAATTTACATGAAAATTAAAAGTTACAAAACCTTTCAGGTTGACTTATTTTAATTATTCAAATTATCAAAACATGTTATATACTAAGTTTTCTATGTAACAAAAATTAATTCAATTAATCTTATGTTTATAATATAGAATAAATAATCTTAAGATAAAGCAATATGAAGAGTAATACTAACTATTCTACTATGATATCATTTTAAATGGTGTTTTCAAAGTATTTGAAATACAAGTTCAATACAATCTGAAGGCTGAAATAAATTTTTAAAGCTAGAATTTGCCGTAATATTGTATTAAATACACACTAATTATTGTAATGCGTCATCTGTAATGTCATCCATGTGTCCTCGTAATGTGTAATCCGTCAAATTATATATTAATAATTGTACACCACGAGAATAGTAACAACAAATATTATAGACAATAATTTTAACCAATGAGTAAATATAAACTACTCAAAGTTAACAAACTTCTTCAAAGTGATATTTTGTCTAATTGCCAAAACAATTACTTAGCATTATACATATATTTTATAATTATAGAAAATTCAAACACCTACGCGCAAAATAGATTGGGCATAGCTAGATTGGGTATATCTATATATGCTATCGATTATACATATATACATGTATTATATTATATGAATAATACCTATAAACTAATAGCGAATAAGTCAACAGACAACCATATTTATGCAAATAAGGCTATATTGACTAAACCATAAAAGACATAAAACAGAAACTAACAAACAAAATATATTGGATTGTAAAGGTGGGTATTCAATAAAGAAACAAGCTAGAAGAAAAGTAAAGTATTCTTTTGTAATGTATTATAAAAAAAGAAAGTACGACAGATAGAGAGAGAAAAAGAGAGAGAGGGAGAGAGAGAGAACTAAAGAAAAGTTTTATTGATTGAATTGCACATATAGATCTTTAGTGAAATAAATAATGACATACAATGACGAGCAAAATACCAGCTCTGTGTGACTGTAGTGCGATACGTGAATAATACCATATGCCCACCTAACTAACAGAATCAATTGTGAGTGCAGATGAACAATATTAACTGGCTGATATAAAGAAAGATACATACATATATTAAACCTTAGTTTAGGCTCTAACAAACTGGTTCATATAAACTAAAATGTCGTAAGCCATCCATGTAAACGACATCTTAGTGAACATCGAGATACTGACACATATTCTTAAGGAATTCGCGGTAAAATACATTTTACATATAAAGTAGAACATAGATCTAAACATATTAAGTTAGAATACTCATGCGTCACAGTTCAGCATTAATCATAGTAGTAACAAAAGCCATCGATGCAATGAATTCATATTTATAAATATATAGATTATATCTAATAGAAGCAATGAAATATATGATATACTATATGTAGTGGCATTAATACTTTTTCTGCAATACAATAACATTTTAAAATTTCTTAAATATATTTGTAAATATACAAAATATAAACAAACATTTACATATAAATAAATTTGGATATAATAACCATAATAATTTATACTTATAATTAAGTAATAATTAAACATAATATTAAAAAAATTTATAGAATATATAAATCGTATCATAATCCAAAATTTAAATATACCTTGATGAATAGAAACAAGTATTGTTCACTTGTAAAAATAATAAACAAAAGCCACAATAAAAGAAAAATTTATTTAAGAACAAAAACACATTCCGTCGTTCAACTAGAAGGCATAATCTTGGAATGAATAATTTTACAATTACAATTAAGAAAATAATTTTGAAAAGAAATCGCCAGCCAATCTTAGATTGACACATTAAAAACAGATTGCATAACAAGCAAATCATACATAAAGACATCTATGAAAATATTTAAATATTTAAATACACAAAATGGAAATGCTACCAAAATAATTAAGTAACTAATTAATTATTTGAAGCATCAAAAGCAGCAACAAATTTGAAATATACACTGACCAGTGGAAAGCCAACACAATAAACAGAATGTTAGTTAAATGTGTACTACATATAACGATTCCTTGGCGATTTCTTTTCAAAAGATATTATCTTAATAATAAAATTATTCATTCTATGATTATGCCTTCTAGTTGGACGGCGAAAGCTTGGGGTATGTACGTCAACAATAAAAAAATCAAAACCATATAATTATTATATATTGTTTTAGAGCTGGCAGCATTCAAAATGTTTCCATAAAACTTATTAAAATAAATTGTGCTACGTTAAATTTTGAATTAAAGTATTATTTGTAAAATAATCATAACCTACGTTCGTTTTATCTTAAATATCAAAAGCCTTTAAAAATAAAATTTCTTTTATTTAAAATTTCTTTGTAAAATGAAACAATCCTAAAGATCCACAGAATACCTATATATACTCGTATATATATTATTTTAATGTATAGCTTGTAAGATGTCTAAAGCTCAAACTACAAAACGAATTAAATCAATGACTATATACTACATGACCGAAAATGTACTAGGCTCGTTTTTCATGTATACACAGTTTTATATATAAAGCTACAAATACATATGTAGAACGATCCATTGGTGGCAAGAGTAATGTAGCTTCATCTTATTAAATAAATGTCATAATTCTTTAAGTAAATAAAATCATCGTAACATTTCTTTGAACTTTATTATAAACCAAACTATTTACTGTATTCGAACATTGTTACATTTTCACTTTATTTTATTGCACAATGGAAAATTTTTATTAAACATATTAGCAATACATATAAATTCTTTTTTGTGTAAATAAATGTTAATCAATATAAATTTTACATTGTGCAAGTCAACACCATCAAAATACGAATGTGATCTTAAATTAAAAATCACCTAAGGAATTTGTTTCTGAATATCAATATCAATATAACATTTAAAATTTCGTTTTATACCGCTAGATTACGAAACGAACAAGATAAAAAATAATCCGTCCTACCAAATGGTGTTTTCTCTGGAGATATCAACCGAATTGTGAATGTGGTATCCTTTGGGATCTCCTTGAGTCTCTTTGCAACATCAAAGTGACGTTTGCCAATAAAGGAATCCCCGTCAATCTTCTCTATTAAGTCTCCAGTATCGACCATATGAACCCTGTCCATGACACTATCTGGTTTTATCCTTTTGATAAAAGCATACCCTGCTCCATTGTCTGTTATAGTAAGACCAAGAGCATCTTCTGTCTTTTCAATATCGATTTCTTTCTTTTGACCTTTAACATGTGCAAATATAAAATCATCAAGTGCAATTTGACCTCCAAGCAAGTGTTCCATTTCAACTTTATGTGTATTCAGTGTGCAGAATACAATCTGTAAAAAGGGGGATTTAATACAATATAAATATTTCAGAAAAAGTTAAAACAATATACATAATATATGCAATACATGTAATGAGTATAAAACATAATATTTAAAAATGTATTCAATACACTAAATCACAATGAAAAAACATGTGCAGCTTTTGAGCTTCTAATGTTTATTCATGTTACTTGTGTTGTAAACAAATTTTATACTAAGAGATACTAACCTATAAGCTTTGTACTATAAAGTAATTATAACATTAAATATTAAGCAATTATTATTATTAGAAATTCCAATATTACATTGAGTATATAAGTAATAAGTAAATAATTCTAAAGAAAATCTAAGAAAAGTCATAATAATTCACATTACACACTTAAGAATAATGCACATTAAATCAAATTAGCATTATGAAATAAAATATGGTTTAGAAATTTTCAACAAGTATACCCATTAAAAACTCTTTAAAATATAATAGAATGTTTCAATAAAATATGTTACTGTCATAAAACAAGTTTAAACTGTTTTGACTGAGAATCTAGAAAAATTCCCAATGCATAACAAATCGGATGGTTTAGAAATTAATTTATTAAATATTATTTGGTTTGGTTTATAAACTCATATTGTTAACACAATTTGATTTGACAACAATTTACTCTTTATCAAAACTATGATATTTGAAAAAATAAATAAAATACCTACTAATCCTTGAAGTAATTAGGATCAGGATGTGTAAAGCATAAATATGAATAGTATAATTTTCTATATATCTAAACTAACTAGTGCAGTATATTATATAAAATCATAGAGGAACTGACAATTTCTGACTTTACACTACTAGAGGTATGTGATGAATGATCATTTTAAGCAGTATTTGGGCTGAGATTATGAAGAGGCCTAATGAGTCCAACAATACAATAATATATAGGTTTTTCCATTTTCTAAAATAATATATATTAATAGTAAAAATTCACACACACATTTTTTCATAACTATAGTATTTTACTTAATAGTATTATTTGGTTTTATTTTAATATATTATAAGTATAAGAGTGTTACACAATATATTCTTGTTATATAAAATATTTGTATTTTAAAGATACTTTGAATAATAATAAGCCAAGGTAAATGGTAATATAAAAAGTTAAATACATTTATATATAATAAATAAAAATAATAAATACATACAAGATGGCCCAAAAGTAGTCTAGCCCTAATGAAAATAATTTATTACAATAAGAATCTACACAAAACATTGTAAACTTAAATATATAATATCTACTTACAATACTTTTAAATTACTTCAATGTAAACATTTATAGCACAAATTATAAACTAATATCCATTTGATTAGTATCTAAATTTGAAATAGTTAAATCATGACTGAAGGGTGATGTATAACTTTTGCTGATTGGTCATAAGACATACATAATATAAATGATTATTATACAGGATATCCTAAAAAGGATGCAAAAAAGAAAAATTATTTTATTAAATAAAAATTGTGTTATAAAACATATTGAATGTATAAATTCTGCAGGCTATATTTAGCCTTTGTGGCGGCCATAATGGTTGTGATATTTCTTAGAGAATAGTTATGATAGTGCATAAATATGCACAACAAATGATTGCAACATCAAAGATATGACTTTTAAGCAATTACATGCTGTTTGGTCAGTCATTATTTTAGATTTTTAATGTATTGGCATGCTGTTTACAAATGAAGAACTGTTTATTTAATAAGAGGTACTTATATATTTTCATAGACTTAGCAGTTAAGAATATACAAAAATTGCCACTCAAATTCTAATATGCAAGTTCTGGTTAATTTAATCATTAAACACTTAATTGATATTATTTATATGAACATGTTTTGTTTTGGATGAAAAGGGTCCATGTGTAAAAAAATTGGAAGAATGGGTCATACCTAGGTGTTCAAGATGTATTTATAAGTTTGTTAACATCAATATGTAATGTATCCAATGTATTCAATTTGTACATCCTTCAAATGTATGAGTATGGGCAGCTTTATCAGGTAAGTATGTATTTTCTGTTTCATCCAAGAAACTGTAACAGCAAATTAGTGCTGTACCTTTATTCATAAATTAATCAATATATTAAGTGAAGAAGAGATCCTTCATCAATGGTTTCAGCTAAACTGTATCCTCCTGCATATGGCCAAAGATACACTATCCCTTCTCAAAGAATATTTTAGCCAAAATATTATTTTTAAAGGGTTGTACATTTCACTGTCATCCCCTCACCTCTCCACAATTATTATTACTGGGGCATTTTAAAATATATTTACAAATTTGCAGACAATAAAGTCTCTGAAAGACAATACATATAAATGGAAATTGTTGCAAAATTGATGAAGACTCATCAAGGCTTTAATAATCTTATAAATGTATAATAAAAATGATTGGAATTTAATTTATCTGAATAATATAAACAATGTGTGTTTTGACAAGAATTTCAATGAGATGCCTGTTGGGTAAAGATACTTGAATATTGCAAATGTTATGATGCTTGTCAGCAAAAAGTTAAACACCTTAATAATAAATATATTTTTATAGTAAGTCATTTATAAATATTATTATTAATAATAATGTTTTTGTAAATAATATTGAAAATATTTTGTTTTATATGCCTATGTTAAATATATCATTTTATATATGATATAATTGTAATGTAATTAAAATTTCAAGATATTTTCTAATATTTGATATAATAAATTAAAATAAAAACATATCATCTAGCAATATATTTAAAATGATTTGTTTGTATATCTAATATTCTATTTTAACATGATAAAAAGGGGGTTTCCATATATCTGGATTATATATATATAAGAAAAACAATAAGCCATAAGGCAAAACATCTGCAATAGACTAAATTAAGTATCTGAAGAAATTGTGTTTTGATTTTTCTTATATATTCTATTTTAGTTTTGGCAATATTATATAAATTTTTATAAGTTTGTATTTCATATGTAAAATACAGGATTTTTATAAAAATGTTCCAAACTTTTGATCCTGAATATAATTTATACTATATAGAAAAAATATAATTTCTTTGGAAATTAATAATTTTAATGATAAAATATACAAGAATATATTTTGTAATATTCTATAAGATTTTAGAAATAAATAAATAATTATTATATGAAAAGTATTATGGTCTATTTTTCAAATAGATTTATTTTAATCACTTTAGAAATTTTAAAGTGGTTTTTATATTCCTTCCTCAATGACATTACTGTTTTAATCTACTCAAACTATAATTATTTATGTTGCATGCATAAAGTTATACTAATATAGTAATATTTTGTAAAAAATGAATTGATATCTAAACAAAAGTGATGTAAATATGAAAGCAGAGATCTGAGCTCCTTAAAAGAAAAATATTGAAATGATATTCATGATATATCAAGAATAGCCATTAATTAAATTGGTATAAAAGGTTGCCAAGGTTTAAAAAATAAAAAAGTTAAAATGATATTAGTGATATATATATAGTATAAACATATTTTGTATGACTAATTATATCTTGGTGCCAAACTTAAATTAATTTATTTTATGACTACTACTATTCCCAATATCATTTTAAGTGTTTTAAATCTTGGCCTTGGGGCCCTTTTTATATCAATTTTTTTAATGGTTGTACTTTATATTATCATCAATATCATTTTAATGGTTTTAATTTGAGGAGAGCTCTGTTTTTGAATTTTATTGTTGGAGTATTTATTTTTGTTTCAATATAATATTATCTGCCAATTTTAGAATAAACCTGACTCTAAGGTTGAAGAAGAAATATTGGTCTCAGAATGCTTTTTTAAATTAATATTGCTGTTACTTTTTAAAATAATAATACATATAAATAATAATAGTAATCCATTTAATTTATATTAATATTCTTAATATAATATAATATATAATATAATAATTAAATATTTTGAATCATGCATATTAATATTAAGAATATTAATATGCATGATTCAAAATATTATTATTATTATAATAATTAAATATTTTGAATCATGCATATTAATATTAAGAATATTAA
>JAYRBW010152465.1:0-14210 GCA_036023295.1 Invenusta paracnida | reverse complement strand
TTTCTTGTTTTTTCTGGTTTTTATTGTCTTTCTGTCTGGTGAGCCGCTTTGGCCTGATGGTTTCACTCAATTCTATCCAATTAATATAATTAATGATGTAATTATATTTTAATATTAAAATCAGGGTATGAAAACACAATAAAGATACAAATTCAGGAATATATCAAAACAATATATTTAGACCTTTTTAAATTACAAGAACTCATTAGCTAACTCTACCATTATGTTATGCCCTGCACATAGCTTAATTAGGAATTTTACTAGCGCATTGTTCCAACTCACCGAAACAATCAAGTATTCTTCTAATTTCATTACGAATTATTTATGAATAAATCAACTTCACAACGTCACTCTCGGAGATT
Source organism: Invenusta paracnida (assembly GCA_036023295.1). NCBI lineage: Eukaryota > Metazoa > Platyhelminthes > Proseriata > Coelogynoporidae > Invenusta > Invenusta paracnida. The sequence goes on along the minus strand of JAYRBW010152465.1, from coordinate 13,848 downwards.
AACTCAACCTTCCTTCTTCGTATATTTCCATTTCTTCATACTAACTCTAGGAAACTATCTTTCAATATTCCATTCAAATTTAAAACTTGAACATAATTCAGAAGCTCAAACAGAATAATTCAAACTCTAACTATACTCATCTCGTCTCACAAAACATACACGCTTACAAGAACACGAAAACACATACATATCACACGCATAAGTTGGAACGGTGGCACGAGGCAATAGCCGTTATTGAATTGAAAGTACTGCACAACACACAATAATATGAACACCAAATAGTTAATGTAGATGCATTTTCAACATATATATGATTACATATTTTTAGATACCAAACTTTAATTATTTTTGTTCTGCACTTTTCATAATTTACTTATAAATGAAAACAATCTATAGAGTTGATCTAAAATAAAGATATGTTTTCGAAACAATTCATTTATTACGTTGATATGTGTATTACTTTATTTATTGCGTTTTTCTATGGAGATACGTTTTTCTAAATGAGTGATACGCCTGGCTCACTTGATTGGAGTCGGGCACTGAATGTGAGTGCCCAGTGGGCCATTTTTAGGAAGCAGAACTTGTCCTGCGGGTGAACCAAACGTCTCTGTTTATTTCTTTTTTCTATTGTATCTGTTTGTCTCATGATTTAAAACTAACATATTTTGACATTTTTTATGTTAACTATAATTTGTAAATAATTATAATTACTAAAGCTAATGAATTTCATTAATTTACATGCCCGTATTTTTAATTTATAAAACGTCACTATATACCACAAATATGACCTGTATAGGCATTCAATATTATTAATTGACTTTATTATTATTATACATAAAAATAATAATTATTATTTGTAATAATTATAAATATTAATAATTAATAAAAAAGATAATAACAAGGTTATAGTAATATTTAAAATAATAAGTTATTTTACTTCAGGGTGGCTATACTCTTGGAATTCGTATATGTAGTTATACAATTTTAAATAGATATTGGTACACGAATTATACATATTTTTAAAAATAAATACGATCATTGCATTTGATAAAACCAATTTTATTATTAATATACTAACAATAAAATATTATTGTATATTTCGTGCTTTATAATTATTAATAATAATACAAAAGTTCGGTACACCTGTATATATTTTAATTTTCTTTAGTGCAGTATGTTTATAAAAATATCCCTTAGTTGAATACTGCCACTTGTGCAAAAGTATTTATGCCACTTTTCGACAAATATCGATATATATTCTTTATAACTGTTACTTGTAGTCTGTTGTTTTATGATTGTCAACCTCCGCTTGAAGTTTAAATTAAGCATTCCTTTTTTTAGTCCTTTTTGATTAATCCTTTTTTGGTAGAACCCTAGTGTCATGATACATGCTTAGTATACTTCTTGTTTATAAAACCTCAGAATTACGTATCTTTGATTGTAAGGGGTTTCCTGGTAATAGTATGTAAAGATACATGTTTACTTACTACTACTAAGAAGCTCTCCCTTCTGCTACTTTTGGTCTCCTTGTAAGGTGGAATACCCAATGCGCTCTTTCTCTCACCTTCCACATTCAATTTAGAACACCTCCAACTGCGGCAAAACCTCCCAGAAAGCGAAGCCCGAGAGGTCTTCTGGCAGGCAGTAACTGCTGTCGACTTCTGTCATCGATCTGGCATCGTGCATCGTGATCTCAAAGCCGAGAATCTCTTATTGGATGGGCGAGGTGCTGTCAAGGTTGCCGGTGAGTTTTATTTATTGGAAAAAAAACGTCAGCTGGTTGGGATGTTGTTGCCACCGATCGTTAGTCTTATTACCGTCTATCCTATAATATATGGGCCTCTATATACTGGGCCTTTAATATATACTAGGCCTCTAATATACAATGGGCCTCTAATAGAGTATCGCTGGCTCAAAAAGCGTTTAAGAATAAACGCCGAGCTTCTAATGCAACATTTGTATTAGCATTGCATTTATTATTATTATTCGAAGAAAATGTTATTAATATTAAATAGCATATTTACTGCATATAGCATAAATAATACCCGTTATATCCTATAGTTATATAAATTAGTAAAAATATCCGTCTCATCTCGTGATTTTCCATTTTATTAGCCACCCAATCGCGTGAAGAAAACACTACTTTGGTTTTACAGTATTTTGTTTTTTCGAGAACATTAAATAAATTAATTCATTTTTAATTCAAGCAAGAATTATACGCTGCTCACTATACGCTGCCTTTACGTGTCAAGTCTACAAGATTTTTAATTGAAGAGTTCGATCATAACGATCGGTTCTTCATGCGATCGGGTTGACTCACCAAGTGTACTTTTGACTTTACCTCTTCGTTTGTCAGTACTGCACTTTTCGACGTGGTTTGCTCCCTGCACAGCCTGCGCTCTGCAGACGCCTCGAGCCCTGAGCCTTAGGCCAGTACCAAACCCGAAACAGCCCCCAGCCCCATAAAATAATAAATTATGGATTTAATTGTTTTTAATTATCGGACTATTTTTTATAAAAAAATCTTTCACCATTGAAACAAAATTTAATTAGTAGTTATTGAATTCTCGAAAACAGACAATAGAGTTAAAGCAACTGCTAAAGCATTCATGGACATACGTAATGGAGAACACTATATAAACACACACAAAATGATGGTAATATAAAAATGAACATTGGATAGTTTCGTCGAATAAGAGTTCAAATCAAAAATCAAGCAAATGTACGAACAATGGATATCTATTGGACAGCATTTATTTACAAAAGGGGGAAATATTATTTGCCCACCTTCTTTCAAAGATATTATAAATTGGATCAGAGTCGTATGGAATTATATTCCAAATCACCATATTATTAATTCAATGAAAGACTGTATTTTTACAAATTCACTCGATGGTTTAGAAGACAACTTAGTTGAATGGATAAAAATAAAACTGGACTGCAGAAATTTACTGACAAAATGACACAATTTTCTGAAGATGATTAATTATCTTTTGATGTCGTCAGTTCATCAGTATCAGATGATAAATCTAACATTGCATTTCTTAATGATTATGATGTTGATTATTGTGATTTTAACAAAAGTAATTATATTAAATACATTACTTACGAAGTGCTCCTACTAAGTCACGAATTCGTAAATTATTCCGAATCTCAAACTGTTGTTCCAAATTTTTGAGAAAGTAGAAAATTTTTAAATAAAAATCCTGAAATTTTTTATGTACTTATTTTTAAATATACATCTGAATGAAATATAGACAATTACATTCAAACAATTAATTTTTATCTCCATCAATAATGTAATATAATATTAAACTTGCACTTACACTATAAGTGCAAACTTGTGTGATAAAACTTTACAAATCAGTGTGACGTATTGAGTATTTATTAATTGTAATATATTAATTGTAAATTCTGTATATACATATTATATACGTGTGTATATAGCTTTGAATAAGATTTGCTAATTATTTTGTGTATTGTATTATTATTTTTTTCGTTTCAAAAGTTGCTATGAGCTATCCAACTGCTCAGATTAAGACATTCCTATGAATGTACTGGGCAAAGGTTAAAACCACTAAACATTTCCTAATGTTGTGCACACTTGTAAAGCCACATTGAAATGCTGAAGTTGAAAGGCAGTTTAGTGTTCTTGCTTATGTTATCAAAAAGAAGAGAAACAGACTTCTTTCTGAAACAACAATGTTACTGATTGTTACCAAGTCTTGTCTCTCTGTTCAAAACTGGAATAGTGCAAACATTCCAATCACTGAATTGTCAACTTCAGCTTTATTGACAGGTTTATCAAAAAAGATTGCATGATGAAGAGATACAAGTCGTTGCACAAAAAGGGAAAGACGCTGAATGAAATCCAATTCATGTGTAGATTTCATTCATTGAGAAATAATAATTCAAATTTACCCTTTTAAAAATACAGTTGAAACACCTGATGATGAAATTTCCATGATTATTATATGATAAGAGGAAAATACTCTTAGAATTGCACGACATGCTAATAAGAAGACTGCAGATTCAGAGAAGTCATTGGCAAATGTACAGAAGAAAAAATGCTTGTTCGCCAAGATTCAGTTGAGTCTGAAAATGTGCTGAACAGACTTGTAAAAGAAGCAGGAAGTGATGTTGGAGAAAAACGAGCAGAAGAAGATTAGTATTTTTAGCAGAGAATTACAATTCACAAAGAACATTGTTTTTATACATTTATTTTTATCAAAAGATTACAATCTTCATTATACATGAATACTGTATATCCATGCATAAAGAACATTGCATTTTTTCATTTATTTGTATTTTTATCAGAGGATTACAACCATTTTTAAAATGTACTTTTGTAAATACTTCGACAAAGCAAACCAAGAAACTCAACAAAAATATGAATATTTTCCATTATATTGTACAATATTGTGTATGCACCTCTTTCATATGTATGACATACTGATTTTATCTGTTAATACTTAATCATGTATTGTTATAGAATTTTATAGTTATTTTTTTAAATATATATTTGTATCGGAACATTTTAAAACTGTCGGTGTTATTACTTATAATACTAAAACTGTTTACATATTAATATGTATTTACGTTTTTATATTGTCTAGATTATATACCTATACCGACATAATACCTAACTAATGTAGGTTTCTTTTAAAACATTCAATTATCTAATATCCTACCTATTATACAATATGCATAGTACGAGTATAAGTATGCTTAATTGTTCATATTTTTACACTCAGTATGTATGTTAATAGTGTATCTATAAATACATGTTTCTATAGTATTTGTGTTCATCTTCTAGTTACTTATATTTTTATTTTTGTGTGAAACATTTTAATTTAGATTTAAGTAAGATATTAAAATTTTAGACGCCCGGTCAAAGTATGTTGACATTTTAGACCCCGGGGGCGTTTATTAGAGAAAATATGGTATTCTATACTCGAAACCGGTAGTAAGACTGAATGGGCGGTAGATGTCAGTTCTGCTTGGTTGCTCCAGAGCAGGGCATAATGGTGGCGTAGTACCATGCCTACGGTTGTATCCACTAGATGTGGAGAGTATATAGGTGAAACTGTCTGGCATTGTTTCTTAGTGCCTTAATAAATATGTGATATGTTGTCCTTTCCTATCCTGGATCTGATTTTACCTCTATTTTTTAGATGGCATAGTTAGTTCTTTCCCAGATAACGATTTACTAAATATTACACGACGTCTACTTGGGCGAGCCTTTTACAGATTTACCTATTTCTTCTTTTCTCCCTGGAAAATCTCAGAATTGACAGACGCGCATAGCTGCATGAACACATCTGCTTTCCTTCTTCATCCCAAATCTAGCGGCTATTAGCTACATGCCTCTCATTAAAAATGCTGCTATTAGAGGTGCTATTGAGGAACGTAATCATCTGCCAGAGTTTTTCCCAATTCGCCTAAATTACCCTTTTTTTAGAGACTTGTAGAAAGCAATCATTTTCTTCTAATTATGGACTGGTGGGCTGATGGCCATGCATCTGCGACCAATATTCTCTAGGAACCGGATTATAAAAACAGTCTCGCCTCTACAACCTGTGTCCAGAAAACTGAAATGTGATATGCGTGCTTGTGTGTTTATAGCTTTATTGCTACAGTATAAATCCACATTATTCTATTTATGTAGTTTTATGATGCTTATGACAAATGATTCTCTCTATAACTAATTTAAAAGATTTACTTTTACTGTCGAAAGTCGACTTGGCTATTCTATTAATTTGTTTTATTTACTGTTCTGTTATTTTGGACTACACTTTGCCTGTGTCTGTCTTAATGGTTAGATATCATCCCCTCTCTTTTCCACTTCGAGCAGATTTCGGTTTCTGCAACTTCTTCTCAGGATATTCTCGTCTTGCAACACATTGTGGAAGTCCTCAATACGCCGCACCTGAGCTTTTCAAGGGAGAACTTTACGACGGGCCCAAAGTAGACATTTGGGTGAGTCCAAATTCCTCGTATTAAAATTCCATTTACCAAAACGTTATATTCTTGGAATTAATAATTTTAATATACCCGAACAAATTATGATTCTCTATTTTAAATTAGTATAAAACAAACATATTTGACAAAATAATTACATTATCGTTAACATAAAGGTGTAGGTTATCTAAATCTGCTGATTTTGTGAAATAATTTTGAAAAATAATTATTTAAAAATTAGAAAATTCCCATGGTAGCCCATGCTACATCATTATATTGTGATATTATTTGGTTTTATTTTCAGTACAAAATATAATATAATTTTCGCATGAAAACATGTTGAAAAAATGTAGGATTATACATGTTAGTCTTAAAGTTGTGTTAAGCATTCTAGTGTTTATATGCTTGCGTTATATACTAACATGCTGTATTTTTTAATGAATAAACCTATTTTTAAAAATCCATGAAAAACGCGTGTGCAAAGTTACATTTATCTGTAGTCTTTTATTGGATGTTATTTGTGACAAACTATTATTTTATTTTTGTCATTGTTCTCTTAATCTTGAATTATTAATAACAATACGGAAATATGATTTAATTTCATATATAAAATATAGCTTATATCTATTTAACAGATACATTTGGAATAGTTAGTATATGTATATGTAGTTATTGGTGTGTATTCGGTTTTATATAAAGAAAGGAAATAAAACATAACCGAGGGGCGATAGTGTTGCTATACTTGCTATATATATATTTGTTGTATCTCCTCTAAAATACTCTTATATTCCCCAAATTTATGAGGAGCAGTAGTATCATCTATGCCATTGTTACAATAAGATGTGTTTAATTTAATAACCCCCACGTCCTTTTATTTAATCTATTTATAGTTTAAAATATAGCTAAAATTCAAGGATTTCTGACTCCGTTCGCCATTGTCATTAATTTCACATAATTGAAATAATACATTTATTCGTCTTAATATCGCAAAATTTTAATTCGCTCATATTTTCACTCGGTTATTGTTAATTGTACATATTCTGGTTTAATATAATATTCAAAACATATTTTGCCTGCAAAAGCTGTAGTCAGTTGATAGACATTATTTAATATAAATAACTATTACATATAGTTAAACATAATTTTTATAATTAGATTTACATTATGTAAATTATATGTTTTTATTATGTATTGTATTGGTGGCATTGTCAACTTGCTTATAATAAACGTGTCTTTGGTGTCAATTGAATAAACATTGATAATGTATAATATCATTTGATACTAGTATAAATTTAGAATCTGTTGCAGCATCTACCTTTATGTGTCTCATTATGTATTACACTTTATGAGTGCAACACTTTTGGCATGGCTCACCTTATGGGTATATGTAACCATAGTCTTAGTTGTCAGTAAAGTATACAATGTGACAGATTTTTAGTCAATTTGGGGATTGGTATTAATGTTACGTACGATGTTGTCATGTTAGCAATAGTATTTTAAACTTTATAAAAGCCCGCGTTTTAAATGTGTACCTACATATTAATTGAGTGCTTATTATTTTCAATCAAATTATCTAGACTTAAGCTTTCTTTATACGATGCATGCTGTCATATTTGTTTCCAAAATATGTATATATTTAGTTTATTATATAGTTTAATACAAACAACTTAAAATAAATATTTATCGTTTATGGGATTATTTTTTTAATTAATATAAGTCATTATAAAAATCATTAAACTCGGAGTGTTGCCTCTTATTGATTTTACATCGCGCTGTAAATCTTCGTCAATATAAAATTGTTTTATTTTAGTAAATTTTATGTAAATGGGTTACAAAAAGTAGCGTTAAATATTTTTATTAAATTAATTTTAAGATCAAATATATATTTTCAAGCAAATTTTACCATATTATGACTTGTTTGGGAAATGTAATTTATTACCTGTGTGCCTAAAACTTTTGTACAACATAATATTATGTTTAACTGCTGTCAGTTTGTAAACATTATTTTGCAAAGGCTTTCGGGTATCAACATAGTAGTATTGAACTGTATACAGAATCAATACGAGTGAAATCTCTGTATATAATTACTCTATGGTATAAGTTACAAGCATTTTTTTAAAATTTTAGTTTAATAGAAATTTAAAAATTTTATCAAAATAAAACCTAAAGATATCTTTCCATATCGAAATTGTCCGCTTTGCTACGAAACAATTAAGTACATTTGGTTTAATCTCATATGATTTTATGTCAAACGTGTTGTTTTATTATCACTTGAAATCTGCGCTTTTCTTTTGTTACATATTGCTTGGTAAGACTGTTGTACTATTTTTTTATAACAATTCCAGCGATTATTCTAAAAAGATCAATTTTATGTAGAACATGTATTTTCCGATAAAACGTCAATTTCGACCAATAAGGCTGACAAAAATAATATTATTAAGAAGAAGAAACATTTTTTATCGAAATTGCCCCCTTTAATAAGATTAATTATAGAAACCTTCTCAAACGATCATTTTATGTGCATTTTATGTGCATTTTCTTCCTTAGCGCTTGGCGATTATGCTGATATCAAAAATTAGTTCTTTAATGCATTCTTGTCCTATTGATTAGCGGTACAAAATAGGCCTATTCTTCTTAGCATTAATGACTAGAGCTGTTTAGCTGTTTTTTTAATGACTATTAGACGATGTGGTAGCATCGTCAAGCCAAGAATTTGAGCGTCAGCAATTAGCTTGAGAGATGCTAACAGCTCTTATAGTCATAGAAATATTTAGAAAAAATGAATTAATATCTTAACAAAAACCACCGCGTTTCAAAATAAAAGCCATGAAACGACCTCATTAAAAGCAATGTAGCTAAAATGACATTGATGATATGAAGTACAGCCATTAAAGTAATTTATATAAAAAGAGCGCCAATATTTAATTGTTACAATGATTACTGTTAGAAAATCCATACTTAGATTAATAAGTAACATGTATACCTAAACTAAAAAATTCATGAAAATATGAGCGCTAAACAATCTTGGCAATGAAAGATTTTTACAAAAGCAATGAAACTTATATAAATACATATTTTGTTATTAGATAATACGATAATTTAATTTAAAATTGTAAAAAATGCAATTTATACTATTGCCAAGAAGTTTTTCTGAATTTTTGGCTCTCATATTTTTATGAATTCTTAGCAGTATTTATTGTAACAATTAAATCTTGGCGCCCTTTTTATATCAATTTCTTTATTGGTTGTACTTATATATCATCAATATCATTTTTGCGACGCGGTCGTATTTGTTTAATTATACTTATGCTTATATCGATTATTATCTTTTGGTGTAATTAGTATAGGGAATAAGTAACTATAATTGCTTTTATCAAAATGATGACAATATAGTATAAGATATTAAAAAACAACGTGTAAATTATCTGAGAAGTAATAAAAATATTAATTGTAAAGATTTTTTTCTAAGTTTGCATTGCTCAATATACTAAACATCTTTATTTAAACTGGTTCATAAACAAGTTATAATGTGTGATATACGTTTTCTTTTGTATTTGAGAATCAAACATGATTTTTGAATTGAATCATTACCATCTAAATGTATGATAATATTAACATGAGAAGAAATGAAATATTATGTTGTTTAACTAAATATATTAATACATTAGTGTTAGCATCTATAATGTAATAAACTTATTATGCATGTTTATTATAGTTTAATTACTCAGACTCTCGTACATTTTATGCTTGTACGAATTGATTTATCTGAATTATTTTGGTGTGGCCTATGTTGTCAACGAATGCAGTATCTAAGTGGCTTCCTATAATGAATGTTCTAGCCTCAGATATATGTTTGTTTATCTTGTACGTGGAGAGAGAGTAGCGTGTTTATATATATATATTATGGCTATATCCATGACCACCGAGGAATAAAACAACTAGTAGTTCTGTTCCTTCATGAGCCATAACGTGTTTATTGTGCACAACAACACGAGATCAACACTATAAATAACCTAAAAACACTCTACGGTTGCCCGATTAAATTCTTTGTGGCCTTCACCTGAAATAACCGACCCTTATTATTATATTTATCTATATTATATTGTATCCAGAGAGTAATTATACAATACATTATTGTGTACTCTATGATTGTACCTCTGTATTATATAATACACAATTGTTATCCCATAATATTCTCCGTCAATCATAGAGTATACCTAGTAGTGTACCTATTCTCTCAGCCACCTGAAAGGAGCAGTATTGTCTAGTACAGTCTAGTCTGTTCATGCTATCGCATTTATATCCCCAGGTTTATTCTCCTTTCATTTATGTTGTATTATTTATTTGTATCATAAGTTGACTTAATTTGTACAAATATTTTAATGATAATATGATAATTTTTACTCTTTAAACCTTAACTGGTTTTTTGAATGAAATAAAAACACACATATTTATTTGTTTCTTCGAGACACAGATTTGTCATTAAAACTTCCAAGTTTATGTATTTTCGATGTTGTATATTTTCTCTAATTTTAATAAAAAATGTAGACATTTCATGTCTCTTTATATAGGTACTCGTATTATTTTCTTTATTTCATTCCCCAAACATTTGTTTGGTTATGTACTAATAAACCGTACTAAGACTGAACGTATAATGTATATTCTAAGGTAATCTTAATCATCAATAATGTTTTAACCTTTAATCTTTTATAATGTCGTATTTATGATGTTTTCCAGTTCTTTGTACACCCTATATACATTATTTTTGTCTTCTGCTTTTATGTTTTCGCTATTTTGAATCTATGGATATACAGCTTAAGCTACGGAGTACAGAAGTGTATAATAGGCAAACTCATGAATAGGTATTTCTCGCTGTAGTTTCTTTGCTTATTATGGATGTTATTTGAATTATGTGTTACACTTATATTTGAATGGGTTATATTTTTTTTATTTTCGATCCCTGCCAAATATATATTTCAATGCAAAATGTTTATAATTTTAAAGACAATTAATCAAGTGAACGTTAGAAAGTTACATCTTGAGGGTTTTATTGTATTATGCAGACCTATTTTGTCCGAAATATTTTAAAATCAAATGATTAAAAATATTGTTCAAATAGTCAAATTTTCCAGAAACTGTAAATTCCATTTTATCATAAAAATAAATTATTCAAAGTATTACAAATTGAGTTTTTCAGAGCACTAAAGCACCTCATTTAGATTATTATCCTGTTATATTCTGTTATAACATACATTTGACTTGTTTATGTGGATTATAGTGGACGTTTGATTTAATACAAAAATAATTTGAAAATCGTGTAGAGTTTAAAAATCCTCCACTAAATCGGCAAAGTAAACAGTTCTCATTATGAATATTGCATAGTTTAAAATGTGTTTTATTGAGTTATTTTTTATTAAACTTATTTTAGTCTACTATAAAAACTGACGATATTTAAAGTCAGTAAACATTTTTGTTAGCTGCACCATGTCTACGTCTTCCCCATCCCAACTTTCCACTTTAGAGTCTGGGTGTGATTCTCTATATCCTCGTGTGTGGTCGGTTCCCTTTCCACGGCGACAATCTGGCTCAGATCCGTAACCGAGTTCTCTCAGGCTATCTCCAGTTCCCTTTCTATCTATCGTCTTCTTGCGAAGCGCTCATTCAACGCATGCTCCAGGTCAACCCCAAGAAACGGGCCCCTTTAGCAGAAGTTAGTGGTACACCATTATCATCATTTGTACCATTTATTAGTTTTATCCATGCATTTTATTAACCATACCCTAATGCTTGCATTTAAATAATAATAATATAAAGATAATCTTTTATACTTGCTAGTTTTAAATTAATGACCATTTTTAAAATTATATATTTTTCCAATTATATAGCTAATAATAAAACTCCTGGGAATTTCTTATATTAGCTTTTTCGCCTCAAACATGTTATATTGCTATAAAAAATGTATTAACATTTGAAAAAATCCTGATATTTTGTTTGTGCAAAATGTTGTGATTAACAGCTTAAAATAAACAACTTTTAGATAAACTTTGAAGAATTTGGATTACGGTATAATCTTTGTAATGGATTGTTTAACTTGTACAGTTTAGTTAATTACGTATAGTTAAAACACAGTATATATTTTGTATTATGTCATCATTTATAAATACTGACGTCTAACTATTTATTTATAAAACTTTAGTTAATGTTAATACGCTATTATGCACATAATATTAGGTTTTGATATTTAATAGTTTTTCTAGTGTTTAATGCAAAGTAGTAATAATCACCTGTTTTCGTAACGTATCAGTTGTGACTACAGATGCTTAAAATTAAATATCAAATAATCATTGTTGAATTGCAGAAGTGAAATTTATTAAAAAGAAAAATATCATGCTTTTATCCAGTTGCATCTCACTCAGCAAAGTCAGTGTACTTTTTTGTTTTAGTTTTTATGGATGAAGAAAGGATATAAAGCGTAGATAAAGGTGTCACTTGACCAATTGTTGTATTTTACTAGTTCGTTGTTATGAGCAACCCTAGATAGAATATGTACAGATTCTTTGGATCTTTAAATACATTAAATCCTAATGGAATTTTAGACTTTTTGTTCAGGCTGTTCATTTTTTCGGCATTTTCACTTATGAATTATGTAGTAATTGTTATTTAGTATGTATTTAATCAGGATCAAAACCAGACTATGATAGCCCTCATATACAGGATCACGATTGTCTGTTGTCGGTCCTGTTAGCCTCACGATATTTTTCTTAGCTAAGTATGTATTTTCTGAATGTAAAATCCTGTTAGTCTTCTATTATAAGTTAGTTTACATTCTACGTAATTCGTTAAAATTGTGGAAAACTGGATCGTTGAGTTGCAATTTTCCTCAGGTTTATAGCTATGCCATCAGAATGTGCCTTAGATTCTTTTACAGATGGTTATGTATGTGACTTGATCACTTATATCAGAATTCTTTATTCTTTTATATCAAGATTCTGATAGTAATAACTAATTCAGTCAACACTAAATGTTATCAACGCGTTTACGTTTATAATTAATTTTATCAGATTATCAAAACTGTCCAGTACACACAATGTTTTATTATTATGTTATGGTTAATTAATAGTTAATTCTTCTTGATTTGTTTATAACCATGTGTCCTGCATTACTTATACATAGTATAGCATATCATCTAACATTACCTATCGACCCGTATTCTTAAACTTCAATATTGTTTGCAATTATAGCTATGAAGTAATTTTCATCACTAAAAAACTTCGATAAATTCCACATTTTTGTGTAAAAAAATTGTGACTTATTTAAAATATCGAAGTTAAAAAACCTTATGAACTTTAAATTTGTGAATAATATGTCCCAATAAATATTGGATTTTATTGTCTTTATTGCCTTGAATATGGTGTATACATCTTAGACGACTATATTAGATAACATTTCAAAAGCTTTAAAATTCCTACGTTTAGAAAGCTTTTAAGAGAAAATTCCACAAAATTATATCAATTTTTGTACAAGCTTATGTCTCTAAGGAATAGGAAACATTTGGTTTTCTAGCGGCTTATTTTTTTTAAATTTTGCATATTTAGAATTCTAATTTCAATATCACTATTTAAAAGCGTAAGTAACGGTTGCATGAATCCCGCTGGAGACATTGGCGTTGTCTTCTTGACTGCCAACATTGTGAAACGTCTGTGAACGTGTCTGGAAACCAAGGCTAAATACTACCAGAAAAGAACTAACGTCTGTGAACGTGTCTGGAAAGCCAAGGCTAAATACTACCAGAAAAGAACTAACGTCTGTAAACGTGTCTGGAAAGCCAAGGCTAAATACTACCAGAAAAGAACTAACGTCTGTAAACGTGTCTGGAAAGCCAAGGCT
>JAYRBW010152464.1:0-35930 GCA_036023295.1 Invenusta paracnida | reverse complement strand
AATTATTAAATTATATTTTTTAATTAAAAATAAAAATAAAAATTAAAAATTCAATTTCATTAAATCACGGTATATATTCGGCCTTTTTTTCAACGTGATTCAAGGGATAAGTTACAACTCTATAAGCATCAATATATAGGTGAACAATATGTACATGATTACGCAATCATACCCGAGACACAAAATTGATTGGATAATGAGCAGATAAGGAAAGAACGATCAATAATGAGACGGCTTAAACAATACCGATGGTGATAAATTTATTCATAAAATCAACATTAAAATAGACGAAATACAAGAATACAATTAGCTATGAAAACTAAAAAGAGAAAATAATTGATTAAAATGGGAGTTTTAGAGAATAATCCAAGTCTGACTGAATACAGATAACAGGTTTAAAGCGATAGACTAACAAACTTTCTAAAATAGAAAATTTATATCGGTTAGAATTATGGGCAATCACCTTAAAATTAGAGAAAGCATCCGTTTGGTTAATAGGGCTGCAGACTCGGACATGACGGGCAATAGAGCTATTGGGGATCCGTTTACTATCAGAATTACTGGTAAACCATAAAGGTAAATATTCTTTCATGTGGGTCATCAATTTGCGTACTGTCTTACCGAGGTAACTGGCACTTCGGTTACTTTTCGTTTATTTTAATGTTGGTTTTATGCATTAATTTATCGCAATCGGTATTGTTTAAGCTGTCTTATTATTGATCATTTTTTCCTTATATGCTCATTATCAATCAATTTTGTGTCTCGGGTATGATTGCGTAATCCTGTACTTATTGTTCACCTATGTGTATATTGATGCTTATCGTGTTGTAACTTATCCCTTGTATCACGTTGAAAAGAAAGGGCGAATATATACAGTGGAACCTTCAGAAGTGGAGTACTTTATGTACCGGAATTAATTTTTACACATAAAAACGAATTAGTTAGCGGAGTAATCCCTATAAGCTGAGTGCCTTTGGTTGATCCCAAACCCATGTTAACTACCCTAAATTAGCCTGTGAAAGCGGAGTAGTCAATGACAAACAAGAGTTAGTTTATTGTATGCATGTAAATTATACATGATAGTGTAAAATTATACAAAAACGACAAGTGAATTTTTTTTAATAAGTTTCAATTAAAAATCACTTTGCCAATAAATATTGATCCAAAGTCGTCTGCTTTTGGTTTTCGACGATCATTTTGTGGATTTTAGAAGTAATCGCATCAGCCCAACTTGCATCGTCGTTTTGGACGAAAAATTTCTCATCAATACATTGTATCTAAAAATAGATTATTTCGCCTTGCATACATTTTAGATGCGGAGTATTGCGTAAACTACATAATACATACTCTTCATTCAGATGCAGAGTATTTTAAGAAGCGGAGTGTATGGAATCCCTGACCACTTCGCTTCTGGAGGTTCCACTGCTTTAATGAAATTGTAATTTTTGTTTTTAGTTAAAATCATACCGCAGTTCAACTTATATATATATATGTACTCATCGTAATTGTGGTTAACTTATAACTTAAAATTTTTTTTTGTCTAGAGTCCATTTCAACGCCCTTAGAATCGTTTCGCTATGCGTACTCTATGGATATGATCTACGTGTAATTGTCTATACTTATTGAATCTACAATATCATATTTTTATAATCGTTAGTTCTATTTTTCTCTTTATTTTTAACTCGTTTTTTATCATTTAAGCATTATACTACTAGTTTGTTACCCACTACTGTTTATATGTTCTTATTCTCTCTAACTGAAGTCTCCTTCACACAATGTAATTTAGTATGTTACTTAATTTATGTTACTCAATTCTACTTAATAATATTGTGTGCTTTCAGTGTATATTGACATAATAATATGCACACACGACTTATACAGAATTTGTATGTGCAATACGTACAGTGTAAAGTTTTCATTCTATCTTAGCATCTAGCGACATCTTATTTTGTAACCGCACACTATTTTTGCATTAAATGTTTCTTATCTTCCGTGACGTAGACCTGATTTCGTGTCTATCTATGTGTATATGCTGTTCTACAGGCATACCTGCCATATGTAATAAGTAATCTGTACCGTTTTTAGTATAGAATTATTTGGACCACCTTTCTCTATAACAAAAGGGGGGGGTGTGTGTGCCTTGTATTTTTGTGTGTCTGTGCTCCAACTCTCTTTCTTACTCGATGAGGGGTGTGTTGTGTGTGCACAATTTGAGCTGTGTATGCATTCTATAGTTTAGATGATCGTTTTGTTTCATCTTATTTTTAAAAAATCGTTGATTTTCATTGGAACTGAAATTGTGCGAAACGTGTATCTTCATTTCTGCCTCTATCATAACACACTATGATTGTTGTAGTTCCTGTTGCTCTTTACGTTCTCACCTCTTTTTCTTATTTTCCAAGTAGCCGTTTTTTTGCATTAGGTGACTGTAATAGTAGTGTTACTTGGCTCCATTGTCAAAGTACTACAGAGCTGTAGGAGTAGCTTATAGTCCGCCATTAAACCAGCTGTTTGCTGGTAAGATACTGTCTATCTTACATATTCTAAATATTCTCTAGCTTTATTCATCTGCATAACGTTTCTTTCTTTAACAATTCATCATCATACCATTCCACTGAAACCATCTTATTCAAATGCGGATATTACATTCGTTGATTACCTGACAAGTATTCTACTCAGATCTTAAAACTTGTGCCTCTGTTATTTGTGTTTTGATTACATACACCCTTGGATCATTAAATGAAGATCGTTTTATCAGCTTCACTACTTATAAAAAGTTTTCCTAATGCAATATAACAATTTAATATTGGTTGACTATGAGGTTATAAATATTCTTTATAGTAAATCAATACTTTGATTGAACCTCAAAAGAACGGATTACTATGAGTCTTTCATGTGCAAGCTGTATAGCTTGTAGTAAAAACGATTCTATTCGGGTAAGAGTGTTATACAACATTTTCCTTGTTTAATTTATATATATAATTTGTATATATAGTACATATAAAGAAAGTTATAAATCTGATCAATAATTACATCTATTTTGAATACCATCTTAGATTTATGATATTTAAAAAAAGGTATATTTAAGCTAAAACAATATACTTCATTACGATTGAATTACAGTTATTATTGTTTTGACTGTTTAATTTTGTTAGCAATACATATTAAATTTTTACGAATGTCAATTATTACATTTATCTGAAAATGTTGTAACAATATTGTTTAATCGATGACATTTTATTTCGCATTTTTCCAGAAAGATTGTTTCACACCAACTGTTTGCTTTTGTTAATTTAGAAATGGTAGTATTATAGCTACACACATATTGGTTTTCAAACTGTCATAGACATGTAAAGGCTCTAATTGAAATGGTGCATTTACGTTTTAACTGTTTACACTTTTAATTTGCTTGTTAATTAAAAATAAATATCAGTGCTGATTTATTCATATTCTAATTTTTAATTTTTTTCTTCAATTTACATAAATGTTATTTAAAACAAAAGTTTTCCGGTTTTATTATACCATTAAAATATGTCATTATTTAATATTTAATAAAAATGTAAATTAGTTGAGAATTTTAAAATTTAAACAAAAGATGTTTTTAAAATTTGAAACTGCGCAAAAATACACCGCCTTAGTACATTCAAAATGCTGTAAACAGTGCAAAACAGTGTAAACAGGCTCAACAGTGCAAAACAGAATTTTAAAAATTGCCTACATGGTTACTCGTACTTCTGGTAAAGGAACTATTCTGACTCCTACTGTCCATTGAAACTGTTTACAGTGTTCAACTTACCTTTGGTAATTGTGAATTCCGTTTATAATCACTATTAGTTTAATCATATCTTGCTTAATAATTAATACGTTGTGTCACTTCTTTTAAATTAGCAGATGCTAAAAATAATTTTATTATCAAATTACATTTTAAAAAATTTCATTTTTTCTTAACATCGTAGTAAATAATATTGAAGTAAAGCACTTGCTGCAATAATTTGGTGTATTTAACCTCGAACATTTGTAATTAAATACACTAAACTATTGCAGCAAGCGCTTTACTTCTTTAAAAAAAATCTAATGCTGCATAGAACGAACCACCGATTTATCGTAGTAAATATGTGTATATATATTGATTTTTTTATATTTAGGCATATACAATATTATGAGGTATTTTGATATATATATTTTTTTAAATGTCATTGTTGCGATAATAATTTCAGAAAATACCTATGTGTATTAAAAATAGTAAATGTATTTGTGTAGCTTTAGACAGTCTAGTTTGAATTATCTTAATCGTTTAAAGAAACCAGCTGTACAACATTTTGGTTGTTTAACCCTAACTTTAGTACTTCGTTTCTATATGTCATAAAATTGATAAAATATGCACACCCGATGCATAGCGTTAACTATGGCTGTATAGTGCAGTTACTTTACTGCCGTACATACTTCCTTATCTCTTGTTACAACTTACATAAATTATATATAGATATATAAACGCACTTCACATTTGAGATTCGGGTGAGAGAGAAAGGGAAGCATACAAAATTATTATAATGTAATTGTCACTAAATGTCAACTCATGTTTGAGCTCGTCTTAATTGTTTCAAATGCCCCGCCAGTGTCCTTATATTTGACGTTACCTTGTTATGATTATAGGTAGATCGCTTACATGTATTTAAGATTTAGGCGAGTGAGGTCTCTGCGTACAGATACATCTTATCGTCCTTTTGTTCTACTTTAATATTTATCGTCAAGAGTTAGTATATTCTCCGCAGGTTATCATTTGTAAACGCACAGATTGATTATTTGTTTCCTCTCTCTGTTTATTTATAATTGCTTTCATATTCTTGTGGTGTGACAACTACAGACTCCAACATCGGATGATACTTTTTTCAGTGTCAGCTGCACCTAGAAGACAGAATCAATTAATTATTGACCCAACTGCACTATTCTGGATTATATCTTTTGTGTTTCTGCTTCTTTTATATCGTGCACGTGCTGATTACTAATTTCTTTTCATGGACATTGGGGCGTTGCACTAAAGAAGAAAAATATTTAGTATTTGTAGAATGCCATTTCTAAAGTTTTGGTCTAGTGGATCCGGAAATCATAAGTTCAGATCTAACGGGAACTCTTCTGATTACGTGTACTTAGCGGTAAGCAGATTGACCGGAATAAAAAGTGGTATTGATACTATCGATACTATGTTTATACGGCTCTTATATATATTACGAGTGTTTATTCAATTATTTATATATACGTTATATATTATATATTATGTTTATATTAATGATCACATGAAGGTTTTGTATTGAATACATTTTATAACTTGGCAGTAGTTAAAATGTCAATTCGTCTCATTACTCGATTAACAAATTATGACGCTCATTAACTGTCTGGTGTCAAAAGTTTTTCAAACAACTTTAAAACTTTTTATCTGCTGTTTAAAATAATATCATACAATAATAGCTGTTTTTATAATATAATTAATAATAAAAAAAGTTATATTAAAGAAAATATTTATACACATTAATGAATCTATGTTTTAAATAGATTTGGTTTTGGAATATTTTTAATTTATCTATTTGTTTGTATTTTATATCTTAATGTGCGTTTAATAAATTTACATTTGAAAAGAAACTATATATATATATAGTTTTTACCATTTGCCATAAATATTAAAATCATTACTTTGCTTTACGTAGCAAGCTCCATGATGATGTATTGTTTTTAAAAATTTAGTATAATATAATTTTAAGCACTCGCATGTATATAATGCACAAATTAAAGTATTTTTATGAGATATTACCTTGTATATCAGTTTATAAAGTATAAACATTTTTTTATTTTTCCAGATACTCTATGTTTTTCATTATTCACTTCACAGATATGTTTTTCGAGTATTCTATTAGTTTCTTTACAAACCTATATTTCAAACAAATTAGCTGACTTTCATTGGCGCCTTTGTATTAACAGTGTCACATAATATATTCACCATCACACATGTTACTATCAATATGTTAGTTTGTGGTAAAAATTGCTTAAATACTTCTATATCACTTTTCCTGAAATATTTATTATTATTAATTTAAATTGTATATTTATTTGTAATATACTGATTGTACCAAAAAATTCACTTTATTACATCACTCAATTTCCAGTCTCGCTAGCAGTTATAGCTTTCTTAATATATCTTTTAAACAATTCTTTGTCAATATATGTATAATTAGTAAGATTTTTTAATTGTAATCCTTTTCTTGCTGGTGCGAAAGAATGTATTCCCCCCTTTGAGGGAATACATTTTTCCTATGAATATTTAAGTATAAATCGCACTCACTCCAACTTGTTGAACACCATGCCATCACTCGTGTATTACAATCAGCTGAAATTTCGCTGGTGCTAACTTAAAATAATTTTTGTCTTACACATACGATTTATTTTTTCTTTATAATGGAGAACTTGTTTCTCTGTGAATATAATAGTGAGCGCCGTGGGTTCTCCTTTACTGTCAACTAATTGTATTGGTTAAGCAGGCGCTCCCTCTCTCATTTCTAGTCTCATATATTATGCTATATTCCGTTATGTTTTCCCTGCGCGTGCTAGCAACCTTTAACGATCGGTCGTGGTTGTTGAGGTGTACCACCATTGGTGATACCGGTGTGTTGAGTTCTTCCTTTATAACCCCCTTCCTCCCCCTTCTTCTACTCCACCTATGATCTCACTCCAGTCTGTGTGATTGTTGACCGTCCTACCTATACTTCTTCACCTCGAAATACTAAATATTATCTATATTTGTATTCTTCAACGGATTTTTTTGTTCTGTTCATTCTCAAGAAAACTGTGAATTTTTATTATCATGGCTCATCCGAAAATACTTATTTTAATCTGGAATGATTTCGATTAATTCTTTGTCAACTTTTGTGCACCAATATTTAGTAGAAATCCTTTTATTTTGGAGCAGTGCAATTTCACGTAATTTACTCATCTTATCAGAGTGTATAGCTTCATTGCAGTTTGGTTGTTATGTTTTGTTGGTTGAATTTCATTGAAAACCTTGAAAGCTGGATGTACTCTAATACTCGCAATGTTTTTTGCCCTTGGCGATTGCATAGCAGTAACCCTAATCAGGTATAGTAAATTGCATTGATAAACACAAAATATGTTCTTCATCATTTAATTTACCTCTCGAATGCGTATTTAGTTAGGATTATGTTTGTGTTTTTGTTACTGTACTTCATTTATAAAACTTCAAGACTTTTTTAAAATAAAATATATCGAGAACATGGCATTGTCAGACATTTTGACATATTATCGAACTAGTATTTCTTTTATTTATATGTTATGCTGTTCCGATTTCTACAGAAAAGCATGGAAGATTTGTCAAATGGCAAATATCAAATTATGCGTAATGAAACGGTTGTTCCACCGTCATCTCGCAAGGGTTCATCCTCCTCAGAGGTATAAAACAAAATTAATTCCATGCTGAAGCTGTAACTACGCTAATATCAATAACAGTATTCTATATAAATATATATCTAGTTAATATGTACACCAGAATGCTGATGTTAGTTACTGAGATAATATATATGGATACTGATGCACATCCTGCGATTATAGACGCAATAAAGACCCAAGCTAACACATTCAAAATTAACACAAAAACTGGCGTTGCTTTGCACATACGTTTTTTAAAACTTTTACTTATTTTCTACATACATTGTTTTATAGCTAATATGTACTTTAAATTTTATATAAAATTACCTTCTTTTCTAGATACTATTTAGTCTTTTTCTTTATAAGAAAGATGTGTTCCTGATAATATATTGTAGATATGTCACATAGTATACATTAATCGATTACAGCCACTTTTGTTTTATTACTTCCAGTTCTTTCATATACATAATTGTATACTTTGTCACTGGTATATGGTACTGATATTTTTTATGTATTACTCTATGCAAGTCTTTCAGTTCAGTTACCTTCTCGTACAACGTATATGTATTGTTGGCCTATTTTTAATATTGATTAAAAATTGTTGAATAAGCACCTCAATTATGCTATTATTTTGACAGTATAATATTCTGTATAATGCAACTAAGTAAATCAAATTGTTTTATATGCAATTTGAGCGGTTCAAAAATTCATTTCACAAAAATGGTTTTGTTTAGAAACTCAATTTCTCTACCAGACTTGATTGGTCAATAATTAACTCCTTATCTAAACCGTGTTAGTTTCAACAAAAACCGAGACGGTTTGAACCAAATCACTCTGTGAAATGGCCTATTGTCTCGAGTTTATTAATTAGTAAACTAATTAAACAATTTTAATTACTAATACGGGATCGAGTTCCCATTGAATTTGAACTTATTCAATATTGTTACTTATGCTTTAAAGTCTTTATACAACTTGCCATACATTGTATTTTTAAATAGGCTTATAATTGCTTTTTTTAAATATCGTTTGCTTTTAATTATATTTATTTTTTTACTAATCCATAATATATTTTCATACTAAACCTCATTAATTGGTTCCTATCATAATTTAACGCTACACTGTGTATAATTTTTTACCTTCGCGTTTTTAAAATTTCACTATTAACATTACCAATGAATGCTGGAATAAATTTTCATTATGATTGTATATTATTTTTGGACGTTATTATAATGATTAAAAATATAATATGTATATATATATAATGTCAATATTAAATCAAATCCAAGTAATAAAAAACAATTAGTTTATAATAACAGAAAAGTAAATTGAAATTGATAAGCTACTACTTCACATTATAATTTGTATACTCTCGTATTGTCCTTGTATTGTTTGTTTACTTTGTAAATTTTTGTATCAAACTGTAAATTTTTAAATTAACATAATCAGTATAAAATATAAATAAATAAATCTAGTAACATTGATTGAGTAACTTCGACATTTTAGTTTTACCATTTTAAATTTTGATGTATGTATTTTTATTTAAAGTAAGATTTTAAACTATTATATTTATAGAATTTTAGTTATTATTATTTATCTAACTTGTTATTATTATCTTTTTTTAACAGAAAACTGAGGACAAGAGCATGTCTGTGCTCAAGGATGCCAACAGTCCAGTCAGTAGTCACACATTGGACAAAGTAAAGATTGCCAAAGTGACTCTTGAGAACTACTACAGCAATCTCAAAAGTCAGCACAGAGAACGTGAAAACAGGTACCTATCTACAGTGTACTTAATAGTATCTGTCTTAGTTGACACCACATCAGATAGCAGCTGTATGGCAGTTTTTGTTGGGGCAGAGGGGGCTCACATTGACCACCTCTCCAGCACTTTTCACTTGAAATTTCAAGCACGCGTCTCCCCCTATTTTCCTACCACCTCCTTTCTCCTTTCTTTTTTACTCCCCCCTTTTGAGTGGGTGTGGTTGGTACTAGTATAATTGCCATTTTATGGGTGATTTAATATGTATATGGAAAATTAATACATTTTAATATTTAATTAATTTACATTAGAGAATGCATATTGCTAAAATTTGCTATTTAACATAACGCTTCATTTGTACAATCTTAAGTATCAAGTTTCGAGAATTCTACTGCTTTGTTGTAGAAACTGAGCTTATTATTATTAAAATTATGGTACACTTCTATTATTCTTCTTTACATTTAGCCTCGAATATACACTTCTTGGTTGCAATATTTGTATATATTTTTGCTAATTTATAATTTCAATAACACGCTCCTTACAATTAGCATTGTTAAAATCTTTTGTACCTTTGACAATTTTATACTGTTTTCCTCGAAGAAAATAAACTCTTAGTAACTAATGGTTGTGTGAGATAATATTATTTTATGGCTCCCCTATGAGATCTAGTTGTGTACATTATATGGCAAATATGAGTCTAAACCAAACGTAAATAGTGTTATTGATTAGTTCACAGTCCCCTAACATCCCACCTATGATTAATTGGGAGCACGTCTTGTAATGTCACCTTCCAATCGCTATTAGTTTAATATGCTATTTATTTTTGTTATATATGTACTTTACCCCTGAACCTGGCAGTAGATATATATTCAGATAACTGCAAAGCAAAACAGTTCACCGAAATACTCAATTTCAAGTATTTTATACCCTAACCAGAGATACCGCTAAGTCCAACCTAAGATTGTTCTGTATATAGGAACTAGTACCTAGTCTGCCTTTTGTTAAACAAATTGACAAGCCACTAAATTATTTAGCGTTCACTGTTAATTAAGAAGAAATGCGCTTGGTTTCTGTTATAATCTTAGTTACAATCTTTCTTTCATTGCTTCTATTTTATTAACCCTATAAGTAGATATATTATATCAACTCGTCATGGTTACGATATCTTCCGTATCATTTAAGAAGATGCCCCGTCAGTGAACTATTACATACTGAATTTGTTGACAATATTGTTAATACAGATGTATATATTTATTACTTTGTTTATCTTAGTTCATTAAAATATAATTTTCTTGATTCTAATAATGCAGCATAAAAAGAAGTTTTGAAAAAAATACTTACCGAAATTTTGCATCATTATTTTTATCCTGGTTTATGAAAGAAACTTTGTACTAAATATTGAGCTAAAAATAAAATTATTGTACGTCTAATTTATTGTGATAAATATAAATCTGAAATGTACAATAGTTAATTATAAATAAATGTAATAAATTCTTTAAAATGAATGTATTCCCTGTTAAGTTTATTTATTTGTGAATATCATATTTGATCGTTCAAAAAGTTTGTTTTCTTAGTTTTATGATTAAGAAAACTAGTTGACCAATATGTGTTTTCATAGTCATTTATAGTTAGCCTAATCTCGATGATAATTTAATTAATGTAATTCTTAAAACATATTAGTAAACTAATTACTCTTAGATTGAGCATTTTTTGTGTTTTATTTAGAATAGAAATATTGCTAAGCAATTTCCTTACTATATTATGTTTTTATATTATGCTTTGTTAACTTTCTAAAAAACGTGCGTTTATTTTTCAGATATAAAATATTAGAATCTGGAATGGACAAGGAAGGTCTCAATGATGAACAGGTAAGCTGAGAGATAATTTTTAGTGTGCTTATATATAATATTAGAATATAATACATTATAACGCTATGTCGTGTTTTGTTTGTGATTAATTTTTAATTGTTTTAGATTCATGCATCAATTTAGTAAATTCTTCATTTTATTCTCATGTTCATTTTTTTGTATTTATACACGTTGGATTTTATAATATTGTTTTAAAATATATCTTCACAATTTTAATAATCATAATGAATGTCATGTAAAGTACATTTTATCATGTATTAATTAAATCATGTGAGTTAGAGACATAATATTAAAATATTTACACGATATGTATGCATAGTGTTACTACTAGTGTTATTTGTCATTCCCACGATAGCATTAAACACACTATATATTTATATATCTCACTTTTTGAGTATAAATAAATATCTTTTTAATTTCTAAACTGAAAATGAACAATTTGTAATAATTGTAAATCTTTATATCGAAAGTAATTCCTATTCTTTTCTGGCCACTAAAGTGTTTTATGTTTATTATTTTATTTTTATTGTCTTTTTATAATTGTTTTACTAGAAAGTATCCTTTTTTAATCTTGATATTTCTATTCATCATATCTTCATAATATGGAATAATTTTGGGTTCCGTATTCTTATTGTACTGTTATTATGTATTACTATTATTAAAGCCTTTAAAATTCTGATTCTCTTAACCTATTTTGAGTGCATGTCGGTGCATAAAGTTAATTGTTTCCATTGTTGATTTGAAATAACATTATTTATTCTTTATATTAGTAGACTATAGAAAAACAAAACTATTATAACTCCTCTCACTTGTAATCAAATCTACTTTTCTTCTCGTTCTAATTTTTAATTAAAGCACCTATTATAATGGCTTCGTGTTAATTTATATTTTGTGTACTAGTGTTCCTTTAGATAGAAGTTTTTAATTTTCTATCGTTAAAATGAGTAAATTGAACAATACTGATTGAATTTGTACAGCTTACAGCGTTATAATTTAAAATAATATTATGTTATCAGTAACCATAACTGTGGTAACGTGTAAGTGTTGAGTTAAGTGCAGTCATTTCCTTGTGTAAACATGTCTATTTTAGTGTAATAAATATAAATTTTAGATGTATAGTTGTTAATTATAAATAAATGTATTGTATAATATAGTTATACTTTATAGATCTCATAAATTTTATGGAAATTAATTCTACATGAACATGAATGATTCCTTACGTGATCTGCATTTCTTTTTTTAAATAAATTGTTAAATATGCTATGTATTAGGTTGTTGAGTATTCATGAATTATAAATTCGTCTGATATTAAAAACTGAAGGCATAAGAATTTATACTTTAGTGTGCAGTGCAACTTTAATAAATCTTCGACGTAATTCATTTATATTTCTCATCGGGTATTTTGTAATCTATTTTATTTGAAAAGGTTGCAAAATTAAAAATAATTATGACAAGGTGCATTACTGTAATTATTGCTTCCTTAAAATTTTTCAAAATGCTTTTCGCATAATTAAAAAATATCACAGTTTAAACACCACGATAACATAAAATTAGAGCTTTTTAATGTTAATTCTGTATTTCTAATTAACTAACAGTGTTTTATATAATTATAGTTAATGAAGTTTTCGCATTTGTTGTGGCATGTATTGAATTGATTTAATAGAAGTGTCCTCGTATATTTCTGAATGTTGTGCTTTTGGAATTAATACCAATTTAAAATAAGGTTGGTTCTTGGAAACTTAATTCCAATTATAGTTTCCTTTTTTATTAATAATTAATTTTTAATGATACTAGTAACACAATATCTGAATTTCAATTTTTCAATAACTCACTTATTTATTCGTCTTACCTTTTTCTTTTTACTTTATTAAAACTTGTTTTATAATGTAGCAAACATAAATATAACAACATCAAAATTAATGATCAGTAATTTGCATAATTTTATAACTTGTTCTCCATTTTTGTATATATACTAATTATTTTAATATCTATTCAAGATCAAAGCTTCGTGCTTTTATGCTTAAAACTTTTTTTTCAATGTATGTTATTCTCATCTATTAATCTAAATAATAAATGTTATTCTTTTTCGCTCTGATATCCTCCTCGTATTAATTTATTAATTCCTTTTGCGCTTCGCTAATGTGCAGTCTGTTTGGAATTGATATTTTATAGAATTCTCCTTGACTCTTGAAGAGATTTTGTTTAATTAAACTCTCACAGGCGAATAACTTTATGAAGAACGGGTTTGATTAATATATTTGGAATATTATTTACAGTAATAATTAGTTAACTTTATTTTCTACCTTGTAGGTTTGGCATTGTCACCGTAGTTTTATATCCTTTTTTATTCTCTTACTTATTCAGTCTGATTTTCTCCATCTCTATAATTGTTATCTTTTAGAAAAGTGAAAAGCGCGCTCTGCACGCTACCAAGGAGAGTGAATACCTCCGATTGAAGCGGGCGCGTCTCACGGTGGACGACTTTGAACCCCTGAAAGTGATAGGGAAGGGAGCTTTTGGTGAGGTAAGTAGCTTATCTACCTTCTTCATTTACATTACCTTGGGAACAAACTAATGGGATACACCGGACTTTATGGCTTACTTTCTTCCATGAGTTTAGTGACTTACCTACACTTAATCGCGTCGTGTTCGTCATTCAACTAAGGCATACCCAATTTTTGAATATAATAATACATGTGAAATATTTTAAAATAATGTTTACATTCCAAAAATTAGGAATATAATTTATAAGTTTTGCTGAATTACCAATATTTTGCTCGCTGCCTTTATTTATTGTGTATTTTATTAATTTAATTATTAATAAAACATAATTTATGGTTATTCTTTTCTAATTTTGATTGTTTTTTTAACTTTTATATAAACAAGTAAATCTTCTATATTTAGAGTTGAATAAATTGTATCTTTAGTTATCGTTTTCTATCAAATATCAAGCGTTACAAGTCGTCATCATTTTGCACTGAACATTTATTATGTTTTCACAAATATTATTGACCAAATATGGAAGTCGCATGCGCACGACCAACGACGCAATTTTCTAGTTCTCAAATTATATGTTTTAGTTTCTCGATATATGTAGTCTCAACTATTTTATGCCACCATCCCAAGTAACTGGTTAACACGAGATGTATATTGCTATTTCGCCTAAAATGTTCACATTACTATTTTTTCGATACATTTAAAAACAAATTTGACTGCGTATATATTGTAAAGTGTTTGCTGTTTTATTTATAAATCCGCATACCCAGTTTTAACCCATTTTTTAATTTTACTGTGGTGATATTTTTTTAATTTTGATGAATTTTAACGCGATTGGTGTACCACTATAGTTTATTTGCTTTGATATTATTGTTACTTTTAAAAATTATTTATACTTTTTTTACTGTTATATCTAAAGTCATTTTCTCCATTTATTTATATTAAGTCTTAACTTATTGAATTGTTTCCATTGCATAGATGTTTCTTCAAAATATGTTCTAACTTTTAAAAGTATTTTGACTTCATGTTAAATTGTGTTTCTTCATGGACTAATATAATATTCTTTATAATTTTAATTAGCTTCATAATTTCGGTTAAAATATGTTTATTTTATCTTAAAAGTATCGATTTTTATAAATTTCTACTAACATTCTTGATTTTTTCTTCCTGTTTTGTATAATATGAAATATTTTCTGAACAATATGGATGTAGACATTTTTCATTCGATTTTTTGATACTATGTTTGATTAATTGATAAATTATATTATATTTTTTCAGACTGCTAATGCGTATTTTCTGTTTATTTTAATATTCAGGTTCGTCTTGTACAAAAGAAAGACAACGGTCACATTTACGCTATGAAAATCTTGCGAAAGGCAGATATGCTTCAGAAAGATCAGGTGACCTATAATTATCCTATATTTGATAGATAAGTTATTTAATTTATAATAGATAGTAATAATGTGTTTCATAACCTTTTATAATACTCATATATATTGGATGTAGATCTTTGCTGATTATGACGTGGCCATAGACTTATTTTGGGTTTCACATTTTCAAAACTATACTCTTGTCTCAACCATGTATTATTCCGGTCATACTGACTACCGTGTCTAATTCTTATTATGCCTTCAACTTTCATGCGAATGCCCATTATAATGTTATGTTATAGGACTGTTCGTTTTAAATTTGATATTTAGCTTTAATTATTAATGTGCAACTGTTCTATTTAATTGTCTGCATATTGGATTATTTTTATATGATTCTAATTTACTCATTGCACTGCACAAATAGCGTGCAATACATTCCCACGCGCGTTTTATATGCTATGTATTTACAATAAAAGACTATTATAGTATTCTTAGACAGTGTGTCTGTGTTTATATTAAAAGCCGATTGTGTGCATTTTAGACTTATAGCTCGGTTCAACTATATTCACTGTGAAATTTATTAATTTATATAGTGTGCCATTAAGTACACGTTTTGTTTCTCTAATCGCCAGAATCTAACTCGACTTGACACCACAATGCCTCTCACCCTCTCTCAAGCAGGTCACTTGATAGTTTCTTTTCTCAACTTTTTCACTTTCTCTTTTCTTCTCCTCACCTTGACTGCCCCTTTTCCCTTCCATCGGTTCATTTTTTTCTATGGAAAGGAATGTATGTCTGCAAGTTTGGAGGTATTAGTGTGATCTCAGCTGTCTGTCTACTGTGTAGCCCCCCCCCCAACCCTCGCCATTTCCTTCTCTACTAACTTCCTGTTCTGAGTGCCACTTGAATGAAAATCGATACTATATCGACCACTCTTTGAAACTCTCGAATACCTATATAGGTAAGTGTAAGTTCTAAGCGTAGCCCTTTTTTCGGGAAGCTAATGTTTCACTAAGAAAATCTAGACTGTTTTTCTTCTTTTTTTTCAAATTTTCACTTAGTTATTTTAAGGAATTATTTGTTGTTCTCTTTCGTCAACTATCCTCTGTTCACTTTATTCATTTACAAATACAGCTGATGACAGCGATAGTCGCATTTGCTAACGCTGGAGGTTAATTCTGAAGTTTCTAGATTCATTTAAAATTACTGCTTTCTCTGAATAAAATACTAAGCATTTGGGATTGTTTTTAAAAAATTACTAACTTAATGCTTATTGTACTCTTCAATGTTTAATAGAAAATAAGGCATGCTTCAATATATTTTCGACCAAAAACATATTTGCAGTTGTATTATCTGTTGAAAAGTTAAAAACGTTAGAAAATAGGAAAATTATTTAACATTACTTCCATTTCAGCAACCTAGCACACGTTTTTTTATTTTTGTTAGTCAGAATGAATCCTTTCATCATTATAAAAGGTCTACTTTGTTTTATTTTGATATAATAATCGTTTTTTTCGAATTTTTGGCTTACTATTTTTTATATCTTTTAGGAATTCTTAAATACAACTGATTGATTTTATTTAAAAACCTTAATCGATCTAATCTCATATAATAATGAGGATTTTTTTAAATTGAACATTTATCGCCTCTAAATTTATTAGTTACTACCCCAAATAACTCTTTATAATGAAATGGATATATTTATAGATAGTTTCTATATATTTTTTTGAGTGTAATAATTATTTTTCTGATTTGTCTCTAACTACTTGTCATCCTGAAACTTCTCGGCGCACCTAACTTTCTTCTGACATTGAATGCAGGTGGCTCACGTGCGCGCTGAACGCGATATCTTGGTCAAGGCGGACAATCCTTGGGTTGTGAAGATGTTCTACTCTTTTCAAGATACTATTAACCTTTATCTGGTTATGGAGTTTCTTCCCGGAGGTTAGTTGATTATGTCTGACCGGCTTTTATTATTTTTAATACTATGCGAGGATTTCAAATTCGGTAAAAGCTTCAAAGTACAGTTTTTATGAATATAAATATATTTCTAAAAAATATTGATTAACATTTCATGGCAAGGAAATTTTCCCTGGGTTTAGTTGGCTTCAATGTTGAAGATAAACTTAAAATATAATCTAGCTTCACTGCGTTAAATACTATCCTGTGTTTCTAAAAGTTAGTTTTTATAAATTTTAAAAAAAGTCAATTTACTATTGACATTGTATAATATTTTAATAGAACATAGTTTAAAAAATGATTATTGTAGCCAACAATATTGGTGTATTTTTCTAAATATTCCAGATATTTTTTTGTTTGTTTATAAAATGCTTCAATTTTTATTGTACAGCTTTCACAGCAAATACTTAATGCAGCATGTATTAGCCATCGAAACTTTTAAACAGTTCAGCATTATATTACAATTCTTCGAATTTCAACTGTATTTTCATGAGTTAGGTAGTAGATGGCCTTTTCTAATCATTATATGATATTACGTATCGTAATAAATCATAGTTTGGAAACAAGAGATACAGAAACTGATTAAACATTTTCAATCAAGCTAGCAAAATCCGATTCTATTAATCTTTGACTCCCGTCGTTAAAGACAATGAAAACTTAATTTCTTTGTTCATAAAACATTGTATGTAAACGTACATTAGTAAGCTTATCATGAAGCAAAATTGTTATATTTTTATTATCCCTCTCAAAAACGCCTCACTTTGTACATATAAATAACACGCAACACTACTCGAATAATCTACAAGCCTGAAAGGTGAACACTCTAGTGTTTACCATTTCTAGAACCCACATTCAAATAGCAACATAATAATAGTCACAGACTTATGGTCAATCAATATTGCTGTTTCTCTCTGGTATAGGCACCTTAGCTAACTCTACTCTACTCTACTATTGTAATATAATTCATAGTGTGCAAGTCTTATTAGCTCGGATATATTATGAATCTTGTGTGCGTCAGTTATGCTGGCTTTAGTATCTTATAGTTTTACAGTGTATCTAATGGACACCTTTAACGTATTAATATTATGTTTATATGGTGTATATGCAGACTGTTAAATCCTTGTATATGGCCGCCCAAGCTCTACTTGGAAGTACCATTTTTGTGTGTGCTAATTTAGTCTTACATACTTATATTTACGAATACTATGGATGACCCGATAAGGTAATTGTTTGTTTTATGTTTCTATTATAATAGGCTATACAGTCCTGATTTCAAAATCAAAAGGACCCCATAATATTTTACTTAGTGTACACATCTAATAAAACTTGTCTTTATGATTTTTATGATTTAGCCTATATTAATTTGTCAATTTTATATAATTCATTGAATTCTTTCTCCTAACTATAAACACTTAGCTAAATTGTATAGCTTGCAGCATAGACTTTTGTATACTATTAGGCGATATCATTATAGGACGATACAGACTTCTGTGCATAATATTATATAGAAGCTTTAATAGTTTATAGAAGATTTGAATGTCTCTATTGTTTCAAAATTGTCGAATACACAAATTAAATTAAATAATTTATCTAATTACATAAATCTGAAGCTAAAAATGGTCAATGGAATATTGGCATGAGTAAAACGTAATAGACGGAAATATATATTTTAAATATCCTGGGTTAATATTATTTTCCATGAAAGCAAAATAGTTACATTGGAAAATTCCAATAGCTCTCTTTGTGCTTCATTTAAATTGGTATTTTCTTTTTGTTAGTCGTCGATTACCAGTATTGTTTAATGCATTTTTGATAATTTATATTTCTCAATTTAAAAAAATGTGTTACTTAATATTAAAATAGATTTTTATTTTAAAATATTATTACAATCACGATTAAACATTTGAGTTAGATATATAGACAGCTCATTCCATACATATGTAGCAAGTGCAATATTTTGAATGAACAGTGGTTAATTTATAATATATTTATGCATAAAAAAATCTGTTTACAGTTACTGTCACAATATTCCTGCTATATTGTCTCTATTATATTTCTGCTGATTTGTTTGATTCTGTTTAAAAATTAAGTGAGACTTAAATATATAGTGTTGTTGTTATAAATGATTTATATTATATTGTTTAATACATTATATCTATTTTATAGTGTATGTAAACATTATAACATTGTAAACATTATTATGTAAACATTATAACATATTGTATAATATATAGATATAATTATGATATTATAACTGTTATCTTGAAAGAAAGGTCGAGTGTACACAATCAGTAGCATGATACAGCCAAATGAAGTTTATCCATCAATATAATATGTTCACGATTCTGACAAAGATGTATATAATTCATTACATTGAATTCAGTTAATATAATGCTTGAATAATTTGTTAAATTGAATAGTATTTACCACGCTCATGAATAAAAAGAATGCAGCTGTTTTAATATTGAATGTTAGTTAGTTAGTTAGTTAGTTAGTTAGTTAGTTAAAGTGATTACATCTTTTGTTAATTTGAATTTATTACATTATAGAAATGAAACATTTTGTTAAAACGAATGCTTATTATTAAATAATGAATTTATTCATTAGTGATCAGAATGAGAAATGCTATAGTTACAATGATATACGGACAATTCATTTCAAAGATTTCTATTGAGCGTTTCATCATGTCTTTAAAGTATGACGCAATCTCGACTTGATAGTTAATATTTCACGCATTTTCTACCAAATATGATTTCATTTATCAGCTTATAATCATGATGGTAATATTACCTAAAATTGTTAGATCTTACCAATTCACCATTCATTCGATATTTGGTGTAAAACTACGTTTAAACAAAAGTAGGGTTGATAGAAGAGAAGTCTATTGTTCAGTCTAAATCCTTGGGTCTTTTTATTTTACAAGTAAGGTTGCTTGTTTCGAGTCTAGGTTTAAGTTTTTAGCTGCAGGCGTCTGTGTTACGCATAATATTGAGGTACCTACCTCTTCCTATATAGCTAGGTGGATCCTTTTAGTGACACACTCAGCGTGATATTGAATAAACAAAATATAGTCGAGAAACCCATGTCATAGTGACTGACTGCATAATCTATGCGTTCATTGCATATTTTAATACTATATGTTCAGTGCATACTTTTTTATATGTTTGGCTGTGTGTATGTGTTTTGGACACCGAGAATTTATGCTGTAAGTTCATGTGAACTACATGTTATATTGTGTGTGTCTATATTCACATTCTTATGTGTAAACCTATATCCAAAAGAAAATCGAACGTTTATAATTTAATGTTTTGGGTGGCATTACTTTATCTTGATAAGTTCAAAGCCGATTTTGTTTTACTTCTGTGGAATGAGCCGCCTTCATACGAGGACATTTCGACATCTTTGTAAATAAAATGCATGGATAAGTGACTCAGTTTGAAGGATAATATTGAAACATATACTAAAAAATAATATTCTGTGATTCTGTACTGTACACTGCACTCGGCGAACATTATTAAAAGGCTTTATAGATGAATTATAATAAAATCGTTAATTTTTGTATAGGTTTTCACGATCAAATAGAGACGAGCGACAGAACAAATGCGTCGACGTCATATCAAATAGAGGCTGCTGAGATTTGAATTTTAAAATCGCTTATTTCGTCAAACCAAATGTTGACAAGGCCATATCAAATGCGTCCAAGCGAAATTAAATGTTCACAATTATTATATAGAGCATTTAGAGATTATAATGTTAACTAAGATTTGATATTTATGTATCGTGGCATGTTAAATTAAAGCCTTTTGTACATGTATAATATATATATGTATATATAAAATTGTAAACAATTATCCATATTGCAAATTATTACCATAGATGCGTAAAATAAATAATAGAGCATTTAAGTATATTATATTTAAAAACTAGAGATCAACTATTAACAATAGAATATAAATTAAAATAGTATTTATAGTTGATAGCTATAGTAAATATCGTCAGTCTATCTATCTGCTATAAAATAGCAGCAATTTGTACTTCCAGCTATAAGATAGATGCGAATCTTCTCCTTCCTTAGCTACATACTATTTCAAACTTAAATGAATTTTAAAATTCTAATTTCTGTATAGAATCTGTATAATTATGCTCACACTATTAGCTAGCAACCGATATAGGTACAGCATACAGTCATATAAAGTAATTTTACTCGAGACAACTATACTAGTGTTTATTTATCGTAGCATTATAAGCTTATTAATATTCTTGCAGCATTAGTATTCTTATTATTGGTGCATTGAAACGTATTTCAGTTTTATGTAATGTAGTATACCTACACCTAAAAATATGAAGGTAACTGCAATATTTGATATATTTGTGCGTGCAAAATAAATTACGCTCGAGCAAAGTGAACCATTTTATATACTTACTACAATATTTAAAAGATAATATATGTACTAAAATTATGATATCGAATAATTAAATATTATTAATAATTTATATCTATATATAGAAGTTATCAGTGTATTTATGCTAATGCTAGCCTGAAAATATTACGCTCTAATTCATTTATTAAATTGAGTTACTTTTTAGCTCTATTGTCAATTTTGCGCATATGGTAGGATATTATAGATTGCATTATGGATAATTGTTTTTAATTTTGTGTGTATTTATATACATCATAAACAAAAGGCTTTAATTTAAGATGCCACAATACACAAATATCAACTCTCAGTTAACATTATAATCTCTAAACACTCTATATAATAATTGTGTGAACATTTGATTTTGCTTGGACGCATTTGATATGGCCTTGTCAACATTTGGTGTGACAAAATACGCGATTTTAAAATTCAAATCTCAGCCGTCTCTATTTGATCGGGAAAACCTATATTAGTAATAATTTGCATAATTTAGATTCGTAAAATAAGTAGATATTGTCTGTAAACGCAGTTATTCTGATGATCACACCCCAATTTTTGATTTCTTTCGTATATTCTTTTCTGATTGAATTTTAATCTAGGTTTTAATAATTTCCTTAACACTGACTGAAGAAAAACACTTATTTTATGCAATTGAAATAATTGTTTTCTGATAAAAATAGCAAAAAATTGAAATCTGCTATTTTTTATTATTTTGTTTTACATAATTAAACTCTCAATTGATTAAGTAAAAGCTTTTTTAATTCACTTTGAAAGAAGTTTGAAAAATAAGGGAAGAAATCTGTTGGAAAATACTATCGATTATCGTATTTGACGTACCAATACACGTCGAAATCCTTGTACTGTTTAAATGTATTTAACATGCGCTGATAAATATTGTGTATACCAGCCCATAGTTTAACATTTTTAATACATTTCTTCTAACATAATTTATAGTTTGTAAATAGATTATAAGACAACTGCGCTATAGACACTCCAGGTAATATATGATATTACGTCGCTATGACTTTCATCGATTGATTAGCTAATCAATAAAATCGAAATTCGATCTTATAAACTAATAACGTCAATAGCGATTTAATTCTTTAAGACTTAAATAAATTAAATAATATTGCTTTTTGGTCTAACTGCAGCTTGTAAAATTTGTATAACATTACGTATAATATATTCTGTATGGCCAATTTTAAAGCAACATTTATAAAGGAAATAAAGTTGATATGAAATGAATTTATACAATTTGTTAAATAGAAATATTACATTATAATACACTCAAAACAATATTTGAGCATATATATAAATATATATTACCTAAATACAGTTCGTTATGTTTTGACTTAATGTAATACTATATTACAATACATTAATATATTAATTCGGTCAAATACTAATTGTATCCATATTAAATAGCATATTTATATTGTAATAGTTTTAGTATTCCCAAATTAAAATATTGTTGAATACGTTTAATACTAGTTTAATTTGATAAAAATCAGAAAAAGAGTTTGCATCAGATATTGAATAAAATAGCTCAATGCAAATATAATGTGTTAGGCAAGTGGGTTAGACTTTTACTTTCGAACCTAAAGGTAACAAGTTCGAACCACCCCTGTACTGTAGCATTGAGCTAAATATCGATTTATTAGTTCAAGTCAATATTGGCTAATTAATTAAAAATTGTATATGTCCCGGCAAGGCAATATGCAATTTATCCTATAGTACGAGTATATCAATACTTCACCACCTCATGTTCACCTCAGATTTGTTTAAACCTTATTAATACTAAACATTATAAAATACTATATTTGCCTTCATGAAACGAATGCTTCTTGTTTTGTATATTATGTTATAGTATGTTACTCAACTTATTTACTTGTCTTGACTTAATGTTTAAATACATTATGTATATAATTACAAATGTGGTATTTATTCAATTCGATCACTAAACTATTTACTTTTAGCGTGAATAAGTTATTCCACGCAATTAGAATATTACAAAAATTCTATATAACATGTTTTTTTATAAAAATAATAAGTGGAAGCTGTTACCCGGCGACTCTTTTTATTGTATTATACAACAATAAGGAATTCCTCTTTGTAACTACATAGTCGCGTATTATTGAAATAGTAATAAAGAATGAATATTTTGCCAGCTATAATTAAGAAGTTAGTATGAAAGCAATGTATCCCTGCCTTGTGCAATATATATATATAATATATACGATACTTATAAGAAGAAAACTCCTACACGGCTCATATATCGCACAAATTATGTTATTACCCCACATTTCCGGTAGAATTTATCTCCTTTACTGTGGATTACATCTCCACGAAGTTAAGTGCAACAGTACTCACCACCGTTATACTATCAGCTAACCTAACATAAATACACTATACACACAGTGTAATCATGTCCGTTGTCTTCATCTATCTAATTATTAGTAACTACTATAGTATATAAAAGTAAATAAAAATAAGAACTTTTTGAATAACTGACTGGCAATTGACAAACACAATCATATCAGAGACGCTTATAAGCTATATAATATACTATATAGTGCGTAGTATAATATGAAGTTTATAGGAGTCCCCAAAATATTTAATAGTTTCAAAACTTTGCACAATTATAATACGCTGATAGAAGTACACGTTTTCACATCAGTTATTCTAAGGCAACTAAAATGTATAATAAAGGATTAGAATAATGGAAAACAGGGGCATCATTCCAACATTGGTTTTCCATTTAATTGTGTGATATGCCTAGTACAGTCACTAACAGTATCTGTTTTCCTGAGGCTACTCTATGACGCATTCGATTTCCTAACAACTGAAAAACAAGATAAGAAGTTTCCAATCGAGTACATAATATTATAGATTAGTGAGACGACTTTACAGTCGAGACTGTTGCTTTTTCTGTTTGTTATATCTGTAGCAGCAATGCAGTGCTGATACACTACGAAGATAATCCCACCGTCCATCATACAGGCCTGGGGGGAGTCTACAGGTTCACCATTGACAACCCCACAATAATCATATTATACATTGTATGGTGCCTACCCAGATTACAAATCGAATGACTGTTGTACACTATGACTGGTGAATTCCGTGTACTTGATCTTGTTAAGATAGTCATGTTTATTGGCTGATTGGCTGTCGACATAAATTTTATTCGCAGCCTGAAGTCTATATTTAATGAAGTTAGGATTTTGGGTATTGGCAGTCAGCATATCTGCCTGTCATTAATATTGCCTCTTCCCCAGCATATTTCCTCTCTCTCCCCTCTCTGTCTCGGAAAGCACCTCTCCTTCTTTTTTTATGGTAATCTCCTCTTTTCAAGTTTGTATAATTTATTTTTGCTCATCTTATTCAAGTTCACTTAACTATAGATAAATGTATCCTATTTAGATTAGAGTTTTTGCCCTAAATTTTGCTTTCTCACGCGTTGTTATGCTAACTAACCGATAGTTAAAATGACTCTTTCCAACTCATCGGTTAATTAAAAGTGGTGAAAACAACATTCTTCATTTGTTATGTGCTTTTCATATTTGGCTGACCTACTTTTTGTATTATGTCAGTTAAGTCATTTTATATTAAGTGACGATAAATTATTTGTTTATTAAATGAGCGAATAGAGACAAATTTGATTAATAATTAATATGTATAAAGAAAATTTTGCCAATTATAATAATTATTATTATTTTTAATTTTAATTTTATTCTAACGTGATATGTTATATATTCATTATATTTCGAGCTGTTTGGTTAATATTTCACCTTGTCCTTATTTCATTAAAAGGACATATTATTATTCTGTTGTTGAGACATGAAAGCATAGACAATAATATTGATTACAACTTTACTAGCTAGTTCTACAGTTATACCGTTAAATATACCAGTTTACCTATAATCTACAAATGTACAATTGTATAATATTACTTAATCAGAGTAGCATGGTTTAATTGGTACGTCTTGTTTGAAGTGCCTGATCATTTGCAGGGCCATTTCAACTTATTGGGTCCCTTTTGAAGTAGATTAATACTTAACGTGAAAATGAGGTAATACATTTAACAAGACATGTCACCTCAGTTGAAGAAGTGCACAATAAAATGGATGCGCAGTACTTTATGACATTATATTTACTTACTTCTGATTGGCTAAATGACATGTAAGTAGAGCAAGTAAACATGAAGCCTTGAACCATTGTTTGATATTATCAACTTTATTGAAAAGGGGGTGTCGTGGATACCTACAATTTTAAAGACATGTGTTATTTGTTTTACCGGTACATGTAATATATTATACTATACTTCATTCTATATATTCAGTCCAATTTGTCTTATCTTCATCTGGAATTATCGTGTATTAGGGTGTCTCAAATTCCATCAAACCTTTGATAACTTTATAACATAATTCCAATTTCTCCTGTACCTTTAACTTTTCGCTGTGATATGGTTTCGGCACACCTTGTTGTATCGTTGTATATATAATAAATATTTACTGTTGTAATCTGGTAGGTTTTCAAATCATCTAAAGGTATACCCAGTGTTGTAAGTCATACATCTTAAATGTTAGCATTCAGTATCACAATGTTGCATGGTATAATTGTTACTATTTATATATAATTATGTTTATTCAAAATAATTACTACGCGAGTACTGTGGCACTTAAACTAAAGTATTACGCTACTTACAAATACGAGATCTCGTTCGATTCGAATGTCATCTGATGTTTATTTGTTTTATTGATGGTATAATTAAACAGAGTTAAATTTCTACAGTTAAGCCAGCTTAGATGCTATGTTTACATATACTCGTCTGTTTCACTTGTAATATTTGTTTAGTAGTTTGTGCTTTAATTTTGTTCAAGCATTTTCGGTACTAAAACATATTTTATAGCAATGTGTTTTTCAGAAAAAATGTGGGTTTTAATCCATGTTAACTGACAAAAGTATTAATTTTCTTTCGTACTTATTTAGTAACTGGTCATATATTTATGTTTGTTGTACTTTTAATGTGCAATTCAATAATCATTTCAGTTTATGTTCACTATTGCTACAATGATACTGACTCTTCTTATTTCGATATATATATATTTATAATGTTAGTATTTCTAGAGTCTAGGAAGTTGTTTGAATACAGTTGTGTATACTTATCCCTATTTATACTCGGACATATATGTACAGGCAGCAAGAGCCGAAAGAAAATCTAAACCGCAAGCATACTGTTCCTTGTCTTACTGAATTCCTTCTCTCAAATTGTTATAAAATATCGCATGCCAAATTCTTAAATTGAGTAAAAATAGGTATAGACCACCTCAGTTTTAGGAAAAGTGGCGACATCTACTTACAGTCAATATATAGTAGGATTAGAATCGAGAGATGAACCCAAGCATTTTTCCCGGTTAATTAAACTCGATTGTAGACACATTGAAGCATAAACTATTCGTAGATAGACTATTCATAGTTAAACGACAAAAGTGAATTCCTCATTTTTGAATACTGTTGAACAGTATATTTGGACAGTTCCTGTTACCTGTTTTATAATGAATGTCTTGAATAGTAACCTGATAACGTTTTAACAAAAAAGTCACTTTGAGATTAGTTCTCGCTTTTCTCCTATATTTCTTTACTTTCATCTTGAAATTATTATTTTCGCATATTTTTAAAATGTTTATATTGCATTTTCCTTAAGTTGTTTTTCAGTTTCACTCACAAAAAGGAAATATTTATGTTAACCACTAGTTTTAAAAGACAATACAATAAAAATAGGGTGTATTATTGTGTATTCGGGATTAATATCAAGCTAATAGGTGATTTATTTTATTCACATAATTCATAATGTATAACGTCATATTTTAATGATTAATCTTGACTTTTGGGATATTGGATGCAATTATTTTCTTCTCAAAACCTTTCACTTAAATATTTTACTTATGTTTAAAGCTTCCTTTTTTTTACTTTGAACTAATTCTATGTTCTTTTGCATTAAATATTTTATTACTATAATTTGTGTGGCATGCTTTTCTAATTTATCATAATATATATTTCGATTATTCCGATTGAATGCGTAACACTCGAGTTGATTAGAAATGTGCTGTAAAAATCTATAAATAATAAGAGATAATTAGAGTTTGAAATAAGATATAATGAGTACCAACATTCTATTTTTAGACATAGGCTTTTTTCAACTATAACCCAGTTATTTATTTGTTTAATTTAGCATGCTAAATAGAAACGCCAATAAATAAATATATATATATATTATAGAAACGCCCTTTTAAAGAACACACTTATATTAATACACATTTTACTTGAATTACAACATCCATTTTATATGCAGCAATTAATATTTTTCATTTTCGCATGTTTACAGTTTCATTAGCCAAATTTCTCAGTATCTAGGCATACGCCGGGGGGATTAATCTAGACTTCGTATGTTTCACGTTTCTTTTCAAACGTAGATACAGTAAATTTTCTTTCATCTATTGTCATCTCTGCTTGTTTTCTATACCGCAGTTCTTTATTGAGAACAAAAGTTTTCATTCACTGTCGTATCTAATATCGATTGCTGACTGTTTAGTAAAAAAGGGAATTTGCTTGTTATTATTTTTTTATAAATAAATGCAATATTTATGTAGTTACATGGTTGACAATAACGAAGAAGATGTTGATCTATGTAATTATTTTCTTGTCTTCCCTAATAAATCCTTTTGGGCTTTCGTTTTATTGTCGTTTTATAATCCCTCATCTTTCAAACAGGCTTATAGATATTTATATAAATTGTCATACACATTAAAATACAATTAGTTTTAAGTTGCTATTTCTTTTTTAAGTATCTATTTTTGAGGACATTATATTTATCGGTTTATAGTCTTGTACATATTTCGATCAATCAGTATATTAATACTTTTTCGATAATTATGTACAAAAAAGTATTTTTTACGTGTCTTTTTCTTTTATATCTATTTTTAGGCGATATGATGACCCTTCTCATGAAACTAGACACATTGACAGAGGAACAAACAGAGTTCTACGTGTCTGAGACTGTCCTTGCAATTGATTCCATCCACAAAATGGGATTCATTCATCGTGATATTAAACCTGACAACCTCCTCCTGGACTCAAAGGTAGTTTTAATTTTAGTATCTATGGGATCAATAATAATTTGCTTTGTAAAATAAGCCTTTAAAGAATAATCTATCAATCGCGTTTATTAAATTTGCAGGGTCATGTAAAGCTAAGTGATTTCGGTCTATGTACAGGCCTAAAAAAGTCGCACAGAACCGAATTCTACAAAAATCTTTCACAGGCGAAACCTAGTGATTTCGGTAAGTTGGAAATATAATTTATTTACTGTCAAAAAATGTATTCTTTTGTGTGGAATATGTCTTGTTTTATTAGATATGTTTTATCGTTTGAAATTTTAATTTCCAGAAAACTATTATACGCATTAAATCTATATTATTTTACATATTGTTGTGGATAATACAAAACTAAGTTAATGCTAATATGATTTTCGAAATATTTTTTAATCTCTCATTTTCTATTATTATTGTCTTATTTAATGCACTTCACTATAATTTTTCGTTTTCAGCCACAAGTCCGATGGATTCTAAACGGAGAGCAGAGAGTTGGAAAAAGAATCGTCGACAATTGGTAAATATTTATCTATCTATATTACGTGGTTTATTGAAGAGACGAGTGTACATATTTTGTTTTGACAGTTTCATATACATGCATAAAGTAGATATAATATAATATTAGTCAACTGCTGCACTCTCAACACAATAATAATACACGCCGCGAGTAATCTTGTAATGCCTATCTCATTTTCCAACTCAAAAGAAATCAATAAAAACCCAATCAAGAATTGGTCAACATGCCTTGGATTCTCACCTAAATTACTGCTAATTTCCAATTTCGTAAATTACACACAAATTCGATCAGGCATTTCTGGAAAACAGTATAATACTTAATGTTAAAGTATATTTATAAAATATCACATTGTAGTCATTTAATATATTGCAAGTTTTTTCTGCTGTACAAGGCTTGCAGATCTTGTTTAAATTTCTCTTGATATATTATTAATGTATGTTTAATTCAGTTTAATACAATAATAATATATTAAAGCATTTTAATACATTTTGAAAGTATTATAATAAAGAAAAGTATAAATGTGTATGTGTAGTATGTATTTAAAAACAATACTGATCTCGTCGTACTATTTACTAGTGACCTACATTAGTACAATGACGCGGTTAATTTGGATTTTCTTTATTTCGTTTAACTATGTAAATATTTTCCATACTTTTATGTTTGCATAATTTTACAACGGGGACCATTATAATGTGTGCACTTTTGTGTAAGTATATTCTGCGGAACTTGTGATTTGAATTCACTAAAAGATTAGGTACATTTTAAATCATAAATATTGTATTCTAAATGAGCATTTATAAACTTCTTAGATTAAAATAAGAATGCAACTTTAGTGTATAACTGACTTCTTTCGGATGAATTGAATCTTTAATTATTAATACTTAAATCTCAGCTAGAACTTGACATTGTCTCCAATGAAGTATATAAATTAATCTTCAAATACTAGAGTGTATTCTATCCGTTGGTCTCTTGTTAATTCCTTTATCCGTGTGCAGGCTTACTCAACAGTAGGCACCCCCGATTATATCGCACCCGAAGTCTTTCAACACAACGGTTACAATAATGCATGCGACTGGTGGTCGTTAGGCGTCATTATGTACGAGATGCTCATTGGTAAGTCCGATATTT
Source organism: Invenusta paracnida (assembly GCA_036023295.1). NCBI lineage: Eukaryota > Metazoa > Platyhelminthes > Proseriata > Coelogynoporidae > Invenusta > Invenusta paracnida. The sequence continues at coordinate 5,833 of JAYRBW010152464.1, read as the reverse complement.
TGTAATTTAAAGGATATTTCTTTGAAAACACCCTTTCGTTCAATTTGTGTTGATTTGTTGCTAAGAAGACTTAAATTAATTGTGAACTATGTTACATAATATTCATGTACTTTTACAAGAAAGTATTATTTAAGATAGTTTCATATTTCTTCTTGTTTTTTAAATAATCTCCAATTTAACAAAATATATGTATCAATAATTTTTTGTTAATAAGTATTTTTTTAATCATCGTTGTGTTTTGTAAATATCTTGCTATAGACACTAACCACGTATGCTTCTGCAATATTATGTTGAGGAACATAATATGGGAACATTGTTATTATATCGGTTCAAAGTACGTCCATGATACTGTCTTCCGATTGAAAACAATATCATATCTGTGCAGTAAATGATATCATTTAAAGTTAGTGTACAAAACAGTTCACTTATGAATGACTTATTAACAGACTATATATACCATGTTTTCATTGTAATATTTTGTGGTCACCACTTTTTATTTAATATTATATCCATTAATGCTATTCTACCTCCCATCGTAATATATCACTTCGAAGGCGTTGGGTTATATTGAAGAAAGTAAACTCTATAGCATCATAATCCTGTCATTCAAGTCATTAATGATTAAGTAAACGAAATAATTCATTTTGGAGGTAACATATTTGGAATGTATAGTTCATTATCAAGCAACATGTGAGTTACTGCTGAAATGAGCTGCTTGATAATGAACTAAACATTCAAAACGTAGCATATTGTCTAATGTATTATGTTACCTCGGAAATAGCCTTTTCGTTTACTTAACTAGGATTAAAAGATAATCGATTGGAAATATTACATATCATTGCTGTTTTAGCTCTGCGTATTTTGATCCCTGTATTATGTCATAATGGTTATTGAATTACAATACTGTTTACTCATTTCTTTCTTGCGACCAGAAGATTACCGTAAATCCAAAGCTATAAAACTTTCGAATCCAATGAATGATTTACATAATAAAATTATATAATATATAGATGTCAAGCCTTTTGGGTAATATGGAGCTATTTCTGGGTATTAATTAACGAGCCACCCCTCTCCTTCAGGCTACCCACCTTTCTGCTCATCTACGGCCCTGGAGACCTACAAGAAGGTGATGAATTGGCGGGAGACACTGATCTTCCCCCCCGAGATGCCCATCTCTGGCGAGGCTCGGGACCTCATCTCCTCCCTCTGTCGAGAGGCGGACTCCCGGTTGGGTGTGTCGGGGGGGCGGGACGAGTTCACCCGGCATCCCTTTTTCCGCAATGTTGACTGGGAGCACATCCGAGAGCGACCCGCGGCCATTCCCGTCAATCTCCGCTCCATCGATGACACGAGCAACTTCGATGACTTTCCCGATGTCGACCTCACCTGGCGTAAGTGCTTTGCTTGTTGGGGAGGTCAAATGCAACGGAAATACCTACACTCAGTGTTTTAAGCACTATTTTGTTTTTCCAACATCTAAATCCGTTTGTAAACGTTTATTTTAGGACTTTTACATAATACACTACATTCATAACAATCTAGTTATCAAATTTTGTATTCCCAATCTCTGGCTCTCGCACCAATTACAATATGAAAATAATACTATTACAAGTTATGTTATGCTTAATAATTGCAAAATATTAGATTATCTTTATTTTAACTAATCTTTAACCTATTCCTTGCATTTTTTCATCTGAAAATTGTCTCAAGATATATTAACATTCAAAATGGTGTTATTAACTTACAATATAGTAACTAGCATTTCAAGTAAAAGCATAATATTATAATCATCCATGAAACGCTTAAACAAAATTCATCTTATCATTATAACACATCTATATTTTTTGAGCAGCTGTTTTATGAAACCACATTATTACGTACGAGTATATATATATACTAACCTGTCTTTTTCATATTTTATATGCTCCACTCGAATATTCCTTATTTCCCTATTTTAACTTTCTTAGGAGTATTTTATTGATTGTGATGATGACTACTGTGGTTTCAATGACTGGCCTTGCTGTCTGCGCAAATTATGGCGTCAACATCTTCGATCGCTTTATTAAAACCTTCAACTGGATGTCACATAACACATCACAATTTTTCAGCTTTTTTTAACGGAATGAGTTGCGCTCAGTCATAATGGCAGAATTTTTTATGTCTGCATGGAAAACTATATTTGGTCACACAAATATATCTGCTGTATTCACATACAGGATTTAGGATGGGATGTGTAATTATAGGATTTCAATAACGATATTTTTGTTTCGAATGCGCATATAAATTCTTTATATTTTATATTTATAGATTTGATAAGTTGAACTGATGATTATGCCTGCAATCTTTTATTTAATAGGTGTAATGCTAATTATGTTATGCTTAAAAATATTTCTATCGATTAAATTCTGATTTAATATAATGTTCAATAATTCTGATTTTAGAATTAGAAAACAGTTCTGACTAACAACAATTCTTAGACAAAATAATTCTGAAAAATCTGCTTTAATTTTGTATTCTGTTTCTAGGTTTTCTTGTATTTGAATCAATAAATGCTTAAGCACCTCTTGACTGTTAATACGTTTTCTAAGATAATTTTTATTAATTGTATCCCTTTCTGTTAAAACATTTTACTTAAAAAATGTTCATAATTGTAACTACGCAAATTTCGTTTAATTATACGTGATGAAAAAGATGATAATAATATGTTATTTCTGATATAGACAGACGAAAAGAAGCGCACTGAACAGATTGCAGGGTATAAGGAAACACCTCTGAAGCAATATCATATTACCTTAATTAGACACATGTTATAACAACATTATATTGTGGTCTCAAAGTAGTTAATAAGGTTTTATTAACAGATAGAGAGCTACTTTTGGTCATGGGGTAGGTATAATTAGTCATTCCAGTTGGATAAATTTGGTTTATATTTTGAACAAGTTCAAATGATGTATGTATTTAAAAATGGTGACTAATAAATTAATACAGCATCCATAATACCTGGATATTATAAGTATTCCCTTGAAAACTACTACCATTAACAGCTATTCTAGTATTGTGTTATATATTATGTAATTATTATGTTACATTATAATATTATTCAATTTATTAAGTCCGCAACTTCATTTATTTTTAAATGCACTATTTTTTTATACTTAAATTCCGATATGACTTGCTTATTAAAAATCATCCCGAAGAATCCCCAATTTCTATATCACTGTTTACTGTTTGCAGTTTATAATTAATTTTGGAATTGCTAGCGCTCATTGCACTCGCTCAGTTATAAATAAAATTCCAATATTAAAAAGGACTTGCATGTTGGCTGTTTTACAGAATCAATATATTTGTTAGTTATTATTGTTAATAGTACTTATTTCTAATTAATTATATATTTGTAATCATTACAAATTGTATTGCTTTGCAGAATACCTCATTGAAGCTTTATATGTGTTTTTTAACTGCTTGACGCTTTTTTCTGTGAGTGATAATATTATATCACGTAGTGACTATAAACAGAAAAAGCCCATATCTACGAGAATAATAATTGTACATGCCCAACAAACTGGTACATTTAACAGAAAAGCTATTTATTATGAAAATCAAACCACAAACTTTAAACTTTCCGCATATTTATGAGTTATAATTATAGTATAACTAGGTGTGTATGTAATTTCCTTTATTTGTCAATTCCAAATTATGAATCAGTATTAAATAGAGTGCGCATTGTCCGCCTTTCCTGTACCTACAGCCAGCAGCACGGCAATGGACAAGGACTCCCGCTTCAAGCGCGATCTCGTCTTCATCAACTACACATACAAGGCCTTCGAGGGCCTCTCCTCTGAAGTTCACGCCGGCAGTCCTGGTGGTCCTGTCACACGATCCAGAGCTCAATTACCCAAGTCATCTCCGTGATATCTGCCCCCCTCCTTGCATCAAAATAGTGTACTACTACCGGCCTGTGTATGTTATCCCTTTGTGTGCCATACGCATAGTTTTCTAGCCGGCACTGTGCAGTCAGTGTCAGCCACCTATACTGTTGAGTATCACATCGTCAACTCTTTTCTCAGCACAACTGCCTCCTCCTTTTTTAGACATCAATGTTTGTGATACAGATGCTAGGTTGTTCCAAAAATGCGCTCTGTCCTCTTCTTCCCAGTTTTATTATTCTCTACTTTCAAAGTCATGTTGTCTCCTCATATGTAAATAGAGCAATAAATGGAGAATTATGTCTTAAATTTATTTCATATGATACCAACAAACTGTTGTAGCATACTATAAATAATACTTAGATTTAAGGAAAGCAATATACTATTTTATTTTGTTATGTGTAGTCAAAGAATAATATAACTTTTAGTTTTTACATCATTTTCTTTTTTATTACTCATAAATATTGTCACATTTATTGTAAACATTTAAAGAACAATTTTTGGATTATTACGATGATGTTCACCGTCCAACACCTATACATATAATAATAACTCTGAGCGTATCTTGATCGAATAATTTAATTCTCCACAGTGTTTATTATAATTAATACTTTAGGCTTATAATTCACTGCATTATACATGCTCGTATGTCTAATGAAATGGAACAGAAAACTGTATTATATGCGAGTTATAAATTTTGTTATACATTACCTATCATTTCATTATCAGTTAATTTATTTCTGATAATTTTAATGTGATCAAATTTGCTATCTATTTTTAACAGTATCCAATACCTCATTTGATAAAATTGATTCCAACGCCATTGAAATATCTGGACACTATTTAACAATTCGCCGGACGTTCTAATAATACATGCTACAATTTTAAAAATATTTTACAACATTTTCAATTTATTATTAATAATACATGTCTCTATATTAGTCAACTGTATTAATTGATTGGACAAAATTACTGTACTGTTCTCAACAGTGAATTGCTCTGTTAGTCAAATCAACCGTGTCTTAGTAATAACAGGCTACCACTATAGTTTTGACTTTGTTTTCAATCTGTCCACTTTTGTCATACAAAATTAGAGTAATATTTCGAAATGGTCAAATATGTATTTTATGTACTTGTTATGTATTTATGTATCGGTATATATTTAATATATATCAATTATATAAGTATTGCATATGTTTTTAATTAGAACAACAACAACGTGTGAAATAAACGTTATCTTTTCTAATAATATTGCTTTTTATCTGAGTTGTTATGTTTTGTACAGAAATCATCTTCTGTTGTTATTGTAAGAAGATATATTCTTGGATAAAAATGGTAATAAAACTAATAGATAAATGCAATTTCTGTAAAAGTTTTTTTTGTTAGTATCACAGTCCTTTAAATAACATTTATATGTAGAAATATTAATAAATTATTAATACAAATACCAACAATAAATATACCTACATGTCCTGAATATTCCAGTTTCACTAAAATTAAAAAAACCAAGTAAGTGTACCTTAGTATAACCTAGAATACTAAAGTGTATAGAAGTGTGTGACCTTACTATGTGTTATTGCAGATTGCTTATCAAAGTATTAAACAACACTGATCTGCCTGCAGTAACACATACATAATTAATAAATATTGACTTTATTTCTTAATTGACAAACGCAATAAAGTTTTTACAAATGGAACAATAATGATTTACATATATGTAGTAATGTGCATACAAAGAGAACTGTATTTAATGTAAAAAACAGTTTAATGAATTGAGGACGTAATTTTTGTTATTTGATGTGGTGGAGTATTCTATTGAAGAAGGTTCTATTGTTGTTATCTGTTAGGACCGGTAGTAGGAAATCGTGTCGTCTGCGGCGGAGGTGGTCTCCGTGGGTTATAGTTTT
>JAYRBW010152453.1:0-14211 GCA_036023295.1 Invenusta paracnida | reverse complement strand
TATTTTTTGTAAACTGTCTATTTTACTTATTTTTTGTCATTTATGGCTATGTATGTATATTTTTTTCTATCTTCAAAATAGTATTATTAAATAATATTTACAAACTTGCTTTTGTTAAGAATATTCTTTATGACTGCATGGAAATAAGCAATCCTTATATACTGAGTTATCATTAGATAGATAGGTCACTATATAGTCACTATTAAATATATTTATGCCAAAATTATACAAATAGATTACAACAGGAAAGCAAAAAATTGAACCCAAACTAAAATCATTCTTTCTGATAAGAGGTTGAGTAAAAAATAAAACTAAGACTTTTATTAGTAAATGTCAGAATTTTATGTTACTGCTGTAGCATATCTACAATCACATTTACTGGTTCTGTCTTGATTTTCTGTCATAAATTATCCCTAATATTTTTTATATCACATAAATGACACATAATCTCTCAAGGCCATATCAAGGCTACCACTGACTATTTGAAATGTTTTGTATAATCGATTATACAAGTACTTTGATGTGAGTAACCATTCCTGTTTAGCCAATATTTGTGATCTTATGCACGCACAGCCAGTAGATTTATTATCAATCAGATGATGTTCCTAAATAATTGATTTAACAGAAAGTTTCCAAATCTTGTAGAAGCTCATACCAGAAAGCAATGGAGACTGCATGGATTAAAAGAAGTGAATATACAAATACTATAGATGACTACATTTAAGTTCCAATCAATTAATTTTTTCAACATTTTAGAGTTCCAAATAGGCAGACTAGTTTGCTCTTATCAAATGTTGCTTGTTTATTTCACATAGGAATGCTGCTCCTGAGAGAAGTTTCTCCATCAATAAACATATTCTCCAGACACATGATACATCCTTATTGGAAAACACTGTCATTGCACTCCAAAGTGTTAAAGATATCAAGCATGTAGGAATGATATATGTTCCAAAAGCATGTGATCAAATGAGTTCTCAATTTAAGAACATGGATAATGCTTATACTGAATACTAATAAAGGCATTGAATTTGTTCAATCACTTGTGGCTCAGTGAAATTAGAGTTTGCAGACAATTTTGAATTCCCAAGTAATTAACAGAATTGCAAATGCACCAGTTTAATTTAATTGAGTGTGGAATACCAATTCATAATAAAAAAATGATTAAGTGAACAAGAAAATTGTCTTGGCAAAACTTATGTCACATCCATTCAGTAATACAAGTGTGGCTTTGAATGATTTTTGCATTGATTGTATAGACATTTTATAAAATTTCATAACAATTGTACAATTAGTTGAATTGTACAAATATACACATTGTACTATTTATTAATCAAGAGTATGTGTGTAAGTATCATTAAAGTTGCATTCATGTATTATTAAAAAATACAACTAAAAATACAAAAGAAAAAGTATGTACATTTATTTTCATACTTGAATTTATTTATATATTTTTTAAATCGATTCAACAGTTGCTTGCATATTTATCATTTTTAATTGTGAGTAGAAGGCTGTTCTATATATTATGATTAAAATAAATATAATGTTTTTGTACTTATATAAAATCTAACTACTTCTAAACATTCGTCACATTTTTCCCGGATATTTACATATTGCTAAAAAAATTGTATAAAAATGTGCTTAATATACATATACAAACAACTTATTTTGATTCTTTACACTTTAATTCACTTTTTAAATTCGTTTATTTTAATAGATTTGTGTTAGTGTTAAGAAAATAGTTGTACAAAATAATGGAGAATGCATAAGTATTATTATGTAAATAGTAGTAAACTATTATTATAACATTATAGTTTTCATTTTTTTGACTTATATGATTTTACAGACATCCTATATTTAATAAAGTTATTTAAAATATTGGACTCTATATAATAGATTCTATAGTTCTATTGGAATATATTTGTATATTTTATAATCTATATTTGTATATATATTGTATATTTGCCATATTTGAAATTGTTATATTTAAAATAATTAATTATTAAAAGCATTATTTATCAATATCACTATATTATAATATATATGTTTTACTAGGTATTTATCTTTTTATTAATTATCTGTTTTATATTAGTTTTAAATCACAATAAATTGTTTGCATTTCAAATTTAAAAAAATATTTAAAGTCTCCAATACATGTTATGGTATTTATATATATATATATATATATATATACAGGGTGTCCGAAAAGTTGCTGTGCAGTGATTACTATTAAATATTCTAATAAGAAAAAGATGAGGCTTTGCAGTGATCAATATTAAATGAGCAGAATATTAATGTGTGACCAGTCAGTCATATTAATGAGCGAAACATTGCTTTACTTAGTTTGCATAGTATAGTTTGTAAATAAAACTTGTAAATAAAATTTGAAAACACATTTTCACTGCACACCAACTTTTTAGACACCTTGTATATATGTGTGTGTATATCATAAATTAATATATATATTTATAAGTATATTATTTTTATCAATGAACAATATTTCCTCTAATTGTCATTTAAATTGAATGCCCTTTATATTATCATAATTAAAAAAAAGTAATCCATAGTAATCCAAGAACATTTCAATTTTATTTATAAATTTAACTGGGTTCTTTTTTGATTATGAACAATATCCCGGAGAGAATCTTTTTTTACTATTGACCATTGTGAGCATTGATTGAAAAGGTATTTAAAGATGATGTTTTGGATCTGGTTCCATATAATAAAATGTAAAATTTATGGCTCACACCAACTTGATTTTAATGTCTATTAAGGATCAAGTGGTCAAATCTCATTCTCTTCCTAGACTTCATTTTCAACAACCATCAACATCCAATTTGTGGACACCACAAAATACTTACCTGATATTTAATTCTCACTCCCTCACAATATCTGTCCTCTATAAAACATGTCATTGATACTTATTCTTATATAACCAGATAAGAACATAAGTTCACCAACTCTGTACTTGCAGTCATTAGATACGATATTTAATGTCAATTTTAAGTTTCAGTTTTTTTAGTTACCCATTTTTTTGTTCGGATACTCTAATCTGAATATTTTAATAGTTTTAACTGTTTTAAAGATTTAAATCGATGGCAATATACTTCATTTTTAAATTGGTTTAGAGATTGTCATTTTGAGCTATTCGTCAAAGTTTTGAAATGTTTTATTTTATCTCAGGCTAAGTAATTTCAAATATGTATAACTATTTGGTGTACACTTTCTATATTTCAATTTAGATTCTTACTGATATGGACAGCTTGGATAGATCAGAAGATTGGGTTGTTGTCAGGGAAAATCCATTCCCAATGACTGACACAAAATGTCGATTTCACTTTCATCTTTGCTGGAATCAATATGAAAACAAACTGGCTATTACTTGTCTGGTAGGTTATACATTTGTGTTTAATATTTATATGTTTAAATATATTATTTATTTGAATTAATAACCAGTGTATATTCTGCAAATTTGTTTATTTGTGCAATGTTATAAATACTGATAACAAATATTTTTTAACATTGCTACTTGTTGCAAATCCAATTTTTAATATTTCATAATAATGTAACTTAATCTTAATTTGTAATGTATTGTATTATTCATCTATGAAAATGTTATTATCATACATTATAGTGAACTTACCTTACTCCAAACCAAATAAAGAGAATATGATAAACTACACTTTATATGTCGATATATTATATTTTATTAAAAATCTTCTCTTACATGATTGCTTTTATCTACATGTGCGCTTTATAATCATGATGTCTACTATGTTAGTGGGTTTTTATATTACGTTATATATTCCGTATGTTCTCTTGAAATTGTTAAAATCACTGCCCCTTTGCATTGGTTGGTAATATATATAAATACTTTACTTGAAGAAATTACGTTAACAATGCTGATTTAATGATAACTAAAAACATCTTCCAGATTTCCTCACATGGTAACAACCCCTTTCTCTCTCCCTTATTTCTTACGCAATAGAGCAAAGCGCAGAGGTCAGCCGGCGACACGCAGTTTCCAGCCTGGTCCTGCCTTATTTCCCGCAACGACCTGAGCAAATGTCACAGCCTCCTGTGTGCTATTAACCCCGATCTAAAACGTCATCTGCCTAATCTAGAGGAACTCTGGCCACCTGAGACTCGCCCACAAGCCTACCTGGCATTCCTTTTCAGTTCTAACCGACCGCCCGAAGTTGCACTAGATCCAGATGCAAGTCAACTCCTCACCACCTATCTTCAGGTATATATTGTCTTGTTTTTTTTTTTTACCAAGTAAAGTTAAAACCAAATTTCCAGCAGAATATTATGATGTATACATATATTCTCGGTTTTAATTAGACTTACGAGCATCGTGGTACCTATTGAAGGCTGGAAAGATCGCCTCCTTGTTGAGGCCCATGTTCCACCGTTATTTGTCTTCTTATTTCCACTTTTGCAGATCGCATTAGAACTCGTTGGTCGCCAACTCTTCCTTGAGGTGTTCTTCGATGCGCGTGATATCGGAACCGTCAGCGAAGGCTCCGCTTCTGCACAAGCCGAAGAGAACAGTTCGTCCTCAACGGTCGTCGATTGGGAGGGCTATTTCGAGAAAATGTCAGACCTGACGCTTACGCGTCTCGAACAACAGGTGTAGTCCTACCAGGAGCGGGCTACCGTGCTCATTGGGAACCACGACTTTGAGAGCTTTATGAAGGACCTCTTAGACCTCTACAAGGAGGAAGACACAACCCTCAGACGACTGCAGCACGCCATGGCTGTCCTCTTTAACTACAAGTTGCAACCCTTTCAGGACTTGAGGGAAATTCTCTACGGACAAATTGCCGTGAGTTTACAGTGACTCTCCGGAAGTAACGGCTTTTTTGTGTTATATATTATATTTATGACATGTTCCTTTTTTATTGCAGTACCATGTGCAATAATATGAATGCTCAATATATATTTCGTGGTTTATAAGAATTTTGTTTATTGTATTGATTTTGTCATGTATGTAGAGGTTGATACATAGGTATAGTTTTATGGATTTACTGACCATGACATTTAAATCCATAATTGAATAACAGTTCGATTTTCTGGACTTTTAAATTGATGCGGATTATTGAATTTTTACTACGATTGATTTTGAACGTAGTTAAATGCCCCTTTATTTTGATTTGAAAGGTTTTGTATAATTAATAATAACCTTTCTTTTATTGTATGTTGTATAAACATTCCGTATGTTAGTTGAGGTTTACAAAAATGATGCCGCTTTAATCGTCGTTTTATTAATATTCACTACTCAAATTCATTATTACGTACCGTTTTTAATTCTACAATACACGTTAATAAACAAAAACAAAATTCATAACAGACTTCATTTTGATGATTTTACATCTATATTTTCACATATTTGAATTGGTGCTTTGCAAAATATGTCGGTATTTTTCTATGATTCCTTAAAGTAATGCGACGTGTGTTCAGGAAATCTAGAGTTAACACATAACTGTTCTGTAATTACTTTATAATCTTGTAATATATATAATTGAATGGGAAGCGTGCGATTCTGCCTGATCCCTTTCATCAAACCCTGCATATATCGCAACTGTACCTTTACAGGTGCAGGAGTCTGAGAAGAAGAACTGTGAAAAGGGCCCCAGGATACTCGAGAAGATGAACGAGAGTCTGACAGCTCTTCGCCTGCAATACATCGACTGTCGTATCGAGATAACGAGCATCTACCAGGAGTACTTTCGTACATGCGTCATCACATACGAAGGTGAGATAGGGCACTGACTCTCGTCATTTCTCTTTCGGAGAAGGGCCGCTCTCGCCTCTTTCTGGCATTTTAAAATTAACAAGGGAAGCCATTCTAACTTCCCCCCTCACATTTCCTGAACTAGTATTTTTCCTTCTGGCCTTGGATTGTCACATAACATGCTCTTAGGAAACTCCCTCGGGTAAAAAATATGCATGCATATTAAGTTTCAGCCTATAAGTTGACTATTCAAAAGGTTTATTATTATCGATTGTTTTATCGTACTTAAAACTTAAAAATTGACTAAGTAACTTTTCCACTATTATGTTATGTATTATGCGTATCGATTATTGTGTCGGTAAGGAGAGAAATACTTTTAAGGTCATTTGAAAAGTTTTATTTGGTAATTATTTAAAACATGTTATTTTATCTCGATTTTGTATACTTATCGCTCGAATTTATTAATGATCGATTAGCTATGTAGCACTTCATTGAAATATATTAATTCAAAAACGTTATAGAAAATATGGAGTTGGTATTGTAGTTAGGTATGCAGGTTATTTCGTGAACATATTAGATAATATAAGTACGAGAATAGTATGTTGGTATCTCAACGAAGTTATCTAACTAATTAAAATATTTGTAATGTATTTGACAAAGCGGCAATAGTTTGTGGTCATATTACCTGAGACTCAAATCAAATGCCCAACTGCGTTAGTTATTGACTTTTGGTACACACCAGGTTATATTTTTTGGTACAAGAAACTCTTACTATATGTGACTGCATTTCACGAATGTTCCGGTAGAAGAAGCGTTTGACCATGAATTGTTCGTACTCCTAATCGTTTTTGTTTAATAGTAACGTCTATTTGTCCAAATGTCCTCTTCTGGTAAAAATAATGTCTTATGTTCTGTGTATATTATAACAATACATGGGCGAAGATGGACTAATGTTGGAAACATGCTACCTCGAAAATGGCTTTGCTTTGTCTTAATTATTATACCAAAGATGGTTACGTATTGGAAATAAAATAGCAAGTATTCTTTTTTCATACGGACCAGTTTAAAATTCTTTTTTGTTCATGAAGAAACTCTTTATTATTACTTGTAAATTAATTCTAGATGTAAGCATCTCGTTCTGTAGACTCGTCCGTTGTGTCTAAATTCGGATATTTTGACTTAAAAAACAAAAACTATGTACGGAATTTCATTATTCGTCTTTTAACTTGATTCAATTTCGAGATATAACTATATTTCAAAAATTACGTTTCAGTCACACTTTATTATTAAAAATAAATGTTGCTTCGTTATTTATATAAAGTAATGTATTTCTTTTTCTTTTTAATTCTGAAAGCCGAAAGCATCTATTTTACTGCATCATGACATATTGACATACATCGATACACAATTTTTATTTTGTGATTTCATTTTCACACTACTACGTTGTATATACGTGATTTGCGTTACACATAATATATGCTTCTAAACAATTTCTATTCTTAGAATACTGTCCTCAACGATAGGACAGTTGAGGTGCAGTTGTAGAAACCTTGTGATGTGACATTTGGTAGTATAGCCTTATTGAGTGTATCAATATTGCTTCCTTCGTGAAGTCATATAAATTGAAAGTAGAAATCAAAGACATAGAACAGAATGTATCATATCTTATTTTCTCTAAGTACATAATCAGTGCGTATATATGTCATGCCTATTTTGTTTTAAATTCTACTGATACGGTTTCTATATTACAGCTGATATTATGTTTATATGTTAGGTGCTTAGAAATCTATGATATAATAAAAATACTCATTTTCATTTGTAATATTATATCTAATTGTGATGGCTTTTCTATTATATAAGTAGATGAAATGTAATTGTTCATTTCTAGTATATCTTCATTCCTCTTTTACCTTGCATATTATATTAATTTTAACATATGTTATGATATTGTTCTTAGTAATTTGAAACAAAAATGTTACGAACAAATTATTGATTTACTATATGTATTATGTAATTTGGCACAATTATGAAAATAAGTCTGACGATTACGAAAGTAGACTGCAGCATTTTGGGCGCAGTTATAATATAACATTGTTTCTATAGCTATTTGATATGTATTACATTATGATTGCGATATACATTGTATTTAATATGTGTTTAACTGTCGCTGTGTTGTCTTCTTTACTATAAGGATTGAATAAGGGAATCTGGTACCGACAATATTTTCCTAACCTTGTTACTTCGACAGTGTGCTTCATTCTTCCTTGTTATTATTTTTCTTTTAATAATTCGTTTTATTTCCTAGAATATTCTTAAAATGAAAGAGGAAGTGCTGCAATTTATGCTGCAATTTTAAAAAAATGTGTCACAAATATTTATTAATCGGTAATGACCACTGATTTGCATTGAATTGAATGGAATTACAGTAAAAAATTGATAAAATGACTTTAATTATATATACGACTTCTTAACGTTCATTATATTAGTACTAAAAATTTGTTAAGAGGTCTATTTTTAGGTGTGAATAACTTGAACGTCAGCTAACAGCAACGTACGCACACAATAATATGGTCTCAGCAAATAAACTGTGCTCAAGTCTTCGTTATCGTCTTATTTAGTTCTCGTCTCTAATCAGCATATTATATTTTCATAGCTGATATGTATGCAATGCAGTTTGCTATTGGGTGTATTCGTAAATACTATATTATAGAAATGGACTATAGTTTCAGAAATCATAACTCTTTATATATTTATAATAATACAATTTAATTACTAATATTATTACTAATAATAATGAAATTTTGATTATCATGTATATGTTTTACTGTATATTCTTACAATTTTGTACGCTAACCATAAGAAATAGGAGAATTTATATATGCTAGTGCAAAACGGTTTGGTAAGTGGCAAAAAGAATTTAACTTCTTTATTTTTACTATGAAAATACATCTTATTCGAAAATGTAGCAGTGAATATAAGTGCAAAATATTTAATTTATTACATCTTTCTGTTTGGAAACTACAATTTATGGGTGTTTTCAAATATACATATATGTACAATGTGTATTTTTTAATTTATTTGTTTAAAATTAAGATATCTCACACATCAGCTGTGAACTGAGTTTGAAAAATAGTTTATTGTTTATCTTAAAATTTGTAGCATGTTAGTGGTTTATTTTTATTTTGTTTGGATGGTTTTTTCTACTTTATTCGTAGATTAGTGCCTAGTAAACAAAAGAAGGCAAAATATAAGGATTTGAGTTAGATGAGTGCGCTTATAATCTGTTAATTTATTGAAATTTGAACCCCCCCCCCCTGGTCCCCCTCGCACGTCACAGAATTCATCAATGCTATGGAGGAGGATAGGGAGAGAGTGGGGAACAGAACATTTGAGGTGGGGGCTGGTGGCAGACTCTATGAGATGGCGGACAAGAGGCTCTACGAGAGACTCGAGTACCTGCGATCTCAGAGGGAACTTCGAAAGTTGGAGAAGAGTCGTCTGCAGTAAGTCGTGTGTCTGTAGTCACTGATTATCCTGTGCTATATATGTAGATGTGTTTGCAGAATTCTTGCTTTTTCATTTCTTTAAATGTCTTTAATTTTTAATCAGACCCCAAAAACCTTCAAACGTTGCTTAAAAAACCCACCATTTTTAATGATTTATGGTGTTTTT
Organism: Invenusta paracnida; assembly: GCA_036023295.1. Classification (NCBI taxonomy): domain Eukaryota; kingdom Metazoa; phylum Platyhelminthes; order Proseriata; family Coelogynoporidae; genus Invenusta; species Invenusta paracnida. The sequence continues at coordinate 4,805 of JAYRBW010152453.1, read as the reverse complement.
GGTATAATAGAAGCTTTGCATAATCACAATCTTCCATTTTATGGAACGCGGTATTATTAAAACCAGTCGAATTATCAGAAAACAAACAAGTAATACAATTTGAACATAATGCATACTTTTAACTTGCCTGGAAAGCCTTGAATTTCAATTTCATGTTTACCCTCAATATTTCAACCTCAGATCGCCTTTTTCTTATATATATACTTTGGTAGAAGTTATAGAATGGTAAATTTATCACTAGTACATATAATATTATGTATAATATGACTCATGTTTCTACTTCCTGCACTAAATGCACTCCACAAAATAGCATTTTATTTATTAGGATTTGTGCAGCCGCTGTATTGCTCTCTTTAATACTCTGACGAGCTCTTTTGTGTTGTCCAATTGAATCACATTTCTTTATATTAAATACAATAACGTTCTTTCTTCTAAATCGTTACACAAATAACTTGTTTAAGGGGGTTTCCAAGTAAATACAAACAATTTGGTATCAATGTCAGGTAATAATTGATTTTAATCAAAATATGGTGAATTTCGTCAGAATTTCTTTGTATATTTTTCGTAGCATATTTTTTGTAAACATCCACTTTATTTCAATATTGATTTAACTGATTTATTTAAAATCGACATGTAAATCAATCGATATTTAATAATAACTGCTAATTACATTTATCTAAACAAAAACGACTGCGTCACAAAAATGAATGTCAAGAAACGAGCTCCTTAAAATAAGATTGAAATGATATTGATGATATGAAGTACAGCCATTAAAGAAATTGATATAAAAAAGGACGCCAAGATTTAAAAAACAAAATGTTAAAATTAACATGATGATACATAGCACAGCCGGCCATCGAAGAAATTGATATAAACATGGCGCCAAAATATAATTGTCACAATTCGTTCTGTTTAAAATGCATAAATGTATGGATCAACATGCAGCATATACCAGGTATACATCTAAACTGTCAAATTCATACAAATATGACAACAAAAATTATGAAAAATTCTTGGCAATGGGACATTTTTACAAAAGCAATGAAACCCACATGAATGCAAAAGTGGTTTTATTAAGTAAGCCAGTTTTTATAACATAGTAAAATAACATAATTTATACCATTGCCACGATATTTTTTATAATTTTTGTTGTCATATTTTTATTAATTTTACAGTTTAGACGTATACCTATGTTCCATAATGATTTATACCTTATAACAGAAAGAATTTTAATAATTATATCTTGGCACCATGTTTATATCAATTTTTTCAATGGCTGTACCATGTATTATCATTAAAATTTTTCTCTTTTTTAATCTTGGCGTCTTTTTATATCAATTTTTTAAATGCTGTACTTCCTATCATCAATATCATATCTTCTTTTTTTTAGGAGCTCGTTTCTTGACTTTCATTTTTGCGATTACTCTAATATTCTTTTCAGAATCATTTTTAACACAATATATTATGTACAAATTGTTATGAATTGGTCAGATCCTACAACGAAATACTTATGTATTCAAGATTACATATATAGTAATGTAGTAATGTATATAAATTACATTAATCACGAGAATATATTAATCTTAAAATAATTTAATATCATTCATTCATTCATTCATTCATTCATTCATTAGCAAAGCTCAATTTTATCACTTTAAGATCATTCGTGTTATTACTTAATTATTTTATAAGATTTAATTAATATTTTAGTCATTTTTTCAGAATAAATAGGTTTTCTCATTTTGGATAAACATCATCTATAGTTTAATATTTCATTGCGTTGAAATTTCGACAAAATTAATTAAATAATATTTCTATATAATAGTGTTAAAAATTAATTCTTTTAGTAGCTGACAATCAAAGAATCATTAGAGAGATAAATATTGGAAAGAATAAATTGGATTTATTAGAATATACATAGAATAAATGTAAATAAATATGCCTGAAAAAAATTATAACAAAACGTAATTAAAGTAGGAACCATTTTTTTTATATTTATGCATAATATCTTTATAAAGTATTCATAGTGCCAAACCAAACCGACCTAGACCTGCTAATCAATCGACTAGCCAGAGGCAAAATTAATTAATTCCGGATCGAATTAGAACCTGGACCTTTCGTATACTCTAGACCAACTGAGCTACTCACCCCCTAAATAATAACCTAAGAATAATTTCAAAACAAATTTATTAACCAATAATCACAATAGCATGATAAGAACTATGTTTGATGTTTGTTTTATAACAAGTCAACATGCATCACTAATTGGGTTTTTCAAAAGCATTTGTCTTGGATTGTTGGTTGCATATTTGTCAGTAACCTTTGAAATATTCAAATATATGTCCTTGAGAACATTTCTAGATTCGAGAGAAAAAGTCCCAAACTAAGTATAACCAGAATATTTATGCTAGAGGCTGTATGCCTTTCTACTCACTGTGGACACCGTTTCAGGGATTTATTCCTAAGTCTTCTTCTTTCTCTTCTTCTTCTTCTTCTTCTTCTTCTTCTTCTTCTTCTTCTTCTTCTTCTTCTTATTGAGACACAATAACACCCTCCCCATAAACTTTTAGCAATTTTTATTAAATTTTGAACATGTATTGGAAATGTCCCGGAGATGAGAAAAATGATATTTTTATCGTAGCTAGTGGCCTAGATTTTTCATAGAATCCACTGTTTCATATCTAACACGTTATAAATAGCTCATTTTTAACTTAAAATAGACAGCTACCTGTTTTGCAAGAACAAAATTTATATTGTTAGAATGGCCGTGAAAAAGCTAAATAAAATAAGGTTGGCTCTTTTAAAAACTTACAAACATAATGTTACACTATTTGTCAACAAATTAATATAATTTTGCAAAAAATAAAAAATAAAAATTGAATTTTAGCTATAGTATACTTATATTACCTGATATCGTGTGCATAAATTTATAGCTACGATTAAATTGGATTTGAATTCTGATTGGTTGACTGCATATTAACGTAAATTACTGTAAAATCGTGCCATTTTGATAACACATCAGTTATATATATACATTATATGTTACAATGGAATTTTTTTTGTCTTTTTTGTATAAACGTTGCACTTGGTATATATAATACAATTCCATATCTCTGTATAATACAATAAATATTATTGAGTGTAAATGACTGCTCTAAAAATGCTATATTACGTGTGCATATTTTAATCAAATAAATATTTAATATATAAATTATGCATATTATTCAAGGGGTTAAATTTGTTTTGCTTCTTTAAAAATAATAAACGGCTCAGATGTTACATTTTGCTTTGGAGTTTATCTAAAACATAATTAATTATGTGACTGGATAAACCTTTACAATTATATATAAAAAAATTAAACAGTCGATTAATAATGTATTCAGCAAAAAATTGTGATATAAATATAAGCCAAAAATGGCAAAAAGTGTAGCTTAATTCATAAAAGAAATGAAATATCCATTAAATATGTTAGCTCTTTAGTTAACACATTTAACGGATATTTCATTTCTTTTATGAGTTGAGCTAACACACTTTTTGCTATTTGACTAACATAAAAAATAAATATCATTATTTTCTTTTGTCTTTATAGATATTATATAATACTAATAATTTTATCATACTGGTGAAATGATGAAAAGATAATGTTGTAAATAATTATTTATACATTATATATATATATAATTATAAGCGAAAAGTTTAATTCTCAATCTCATCCCTTTTTTATATCAGTCCAATTAAAGATCGTAAAGCCAAAGGAGTTCTAAATTCATTTTAATTATAAAACTTATGTTAAATCACTTACGAGTCTTACATGTTGCCAATCCATACAGTACAAAAGTTAAAAGTATCGGTAGAAGTAGAAAAGGGATATTTTTCATTTTTGTAACAAAAGTTACCACTTGAGATAAAATAAGAAGTAGTGTTTACGAGTGCGTTCAATAAAATCATTGAAAGCATCCATATTTAAAAAAAAACATATTCAAAATATCTTTAAATAAGAAGAAATAGGCTATAATGTTATTGCTTTTCATGGATATAGAAATATTGTAGATTGAGGAATACTAAAACAATAATGAGATATTGTTATATTTGGATATTAGACCATGCGGTAGCATCGTCAAGCCAAGAAGAAGAGCGTCAACAATTAGCTTGAGAGATGTTAACAGCTCTAGTAATTAATGCTAAGGAGAATAGGCCCATTTTGACCTCTAATAAATCAGGCTAGAATGCATTAAAAGCATATTTTGGGTATCAGCGTAATCGCCAAGCGCGAAGCGCGAAGAAGCAAAATGCACCTAAGATGAACTTTTGAAAAGGTTTCTAGATACTTTTTTTAAAAGTGATAAATTTCGATGAAAAATTGTTTCTCCTTCTTCTTCTTATTTGTATTGTTATTGTTATTATTATTATTAATTTTATTTAAACAAAAACGACCGCGTCGCAAAAATGAAAGCCAAGGAACGAGCTCCTCAAAAGAAAAACGTAGAAATTACATATATTGATGAGATGAAGTATAACCATTAAAGAAATTGATATAAACAAACGCCTATATTTAAAAAACAAAATTATAAAATTATAATGATGATACTTATAGTATACAGCCATCGAATAAATTGATATAAACATGGCGCCAAGAAATAATTGTTACAATACTTACTGTTTAAAATACATAAACGTATAGATCAACATGGAACATAGGTATACGTCTAAACTGTAAAATTCAAAAACATATGACAACAAAAATTATGAAAAATTCTTGGCAATGGGACATTTTTACAAAAGCAATGAAACCCACATGAATGCAA
>JAYRBW010152442.1:0-14213 GCA_036023295.1 Invenusta paracnida | reverse complement strand
ATGAAAGCAATATATTATAGATTACAATCTTAAAACTAATGGTATATAATATGTGCATACATATATACGTTAAGTTCACCCAATACTCCTTTCTACATTTACCTATATATTATATGGATAATATGTATGTATTTGTTCTTCCAGCCCATTCCATTATATATTTTTCTTGCTAAAGACTGATCTAAACTTTTAGAATAAGAAGGCATTAAATATATATATATATAATAGTTGAATACTATATACCTACACACAGACAAATTAAGTAATAATTCCACTTTGACACATAAATGTATACCTACTGCTGTACTGTTATTGTACAAACAATATACATATAGTTGCCGCGGCTGAAATATATACATATTATACGATTGACTAAGATCATGGTGTGCTTCTCATACACAACCCCAGCTTTCTTATACTCAAATCATACTATAAATTGCATATTATTATATAGACAGAATAGTAGCATCTGCATGTGGTGGCAATATATGAACCAGCTAATAACTGTGTATTGTACACAACGCAGAGAAGAGATATAGGGGGAGGCCAGAGTAGATAATAGTTGGGGAGAAAAAAGGGGAGCGAGAAACCCACCCCGGCTATAAAATAAAACATTGGTTGTAATGCCATGAATAATGCATATGGTAGTCTGTCGTATATGTATATATAGCTATACGTTCCAGCGTACACTATTTTTATTATACTGGTCCTGTTGCAGTTTAAACTGGGGAAAAAAATAGTTTTTTGCTGCATATATTGTGGTGTATATAGGGAGTGCGGACAATTAATCAAACTGACAAAATGGATACCGCGTTTGGGAAATTATAGCCCTCAGTCACGGTGGTTATACTATGTATGCTATATACTAACCTATCCCACCCTAAATATGCGGTGGTTTTTATGGGAGGCGGGCTGTGCTATACTATATAACAATAAGATATAATAATAACTGGTCTATTCCTATATTATATTGGAGGGGGGAGTTTGAAAGGGATCCAGCATCAAAGAGCATGAAGGCCACAGCTCCCAAAAAGACACACAAAGGAAGAGAAATAAAAATTATACAGGGACGAAAGGCATAGCGAAGTAATATGCAAAAAAAGGGAGGGGGAGGGGAGGTTAGTGTAATAATAATCTAGCAGGAGAGGTTGAAGCATTACTCAATGAATTAATTGGTTTATTCCTAACGATTCTTATACGCGGGGTATATAGCAGGGTAAACAACCAGCGCACTCCTCCAAATAATTCGCCGTCACTAATGCAATTAGCTTATAGTCTGTAAGCTCTCGCACCCCCCTCCCCATTAATACGGAAGCTTTAACTTAGACCCGTCCTAGAAGCTTACTGCTAATATAATATAGGTGGTATATTATAATAGACTTTAGTCTAACTTTTCTGATATCCTTCTCAATTTGCATAATTTTAGCTTGCAATATATATGCCTAATAATAATAATAATAATAATAATAATAATAATAATAACAGTAACAGTATCTACTGCCACACATAGTATTGAAAAATGGAAACAACCTCCACTGTTTTGAGATGTTTGTTGAGTTATTATTAAATTGTTGAAAAACGACTGGGGCAGGCAGAGGGATCTCTGAGAAAGCGGCAGGCAGATTGTAAACCCCGCATAGTGTAGGTATACCAAAAGGAGCAGTGTGTCTCCACCAATAATTGAATATTTCGATAACAATTTGACAACTAATCGACTTTGTTATGCTTATGTTAGTTCTGAAATCAGATGATAGTAATAATATTATGCAAGCGAGGGACCAGCTGATATGTTAATAATATCAGAGGAGAATTCATTACATCGAATTAGTGATGATAATAATAGAAACGGCTGTTCATTTCTATAATATGGTGCGTTGAAGGAATGATCCCCTGACATAATTAGGAAGCAAATGGTCTAATTTATCCTTGTCATAGCAGCTTTTGGGGACACAGCGACCTTATACAGTAAACTCATTATCTTATTAAAATAACTTTCAGATTTTTATATCTAGGTAGAAAAAAATATGAATGCGTGTAACGTATACATCAACATTATTTCTTAATCTGTTGGTCTAATTACTTTGCATAAAATTAATACTAATGATCATTAAATTCGTTTTTAACTCCGTAATTATCTTATAATAATGGCAATAATTGATATCTAAATATAGATATTGCCTGTGTATTTATATTAATTGTTATTAACGAATATATTGAATTTTGAACAATTTTAAACTGCATAACTACTATTTTTTTCTGTTAATGAAACATACATTTTGCACACATATACTGTGGACAGTGTACTAAAGACATGTGAATATATGTTTACATTTAATTCAAAGCAGTCATGTGACAGCCATATCCACTGATAGTCCCTTATTTATCCATGTTCTACACTGATAGGGAGTCTAACTTGTACATACATACTATAATATTGACTGCTATCTATACTATATATACTTATATATTCCAGACATGGTCTTCAGATGTTAGATAGAGAGCACTGTTCGGAACACTGCCACCACAATATATACGCCGCGCATACATAACAAGACAATCTTTATAGGAATCAGAAGACGATGACTTTTATGACATAATTGGACAAAAGCGTTGTGCGCACTAACTCCTTTGTACTAGAGCCCCATTGTTTCCAGGCCGTCTGGGCAATACCGGAACGAATTTTATTGCTTCGTTCCATTCTCCGCCCCCCCCCCCTCCTTCCACTCCCGTATCTCAAAACCTTTCACTTCTTTATTTGTAAGAACTTTTTATTGCACCAAGTTTCGTTGGTCTTCCTCCTCCACTTTCGATTATTCATATATATACTTTGTGAGGAGTTTAAAGTTCTATATCATTGTATATTTTCTCCTCTTTTGCATAGCTATGTCTCCCTTTATAGTGCAAGGCAGTAATGCGTCTGGAATACCAATGAGTGTGTGTGTGTTTCAGAATCGAAGTCAGAAAACGGTTTGCGTACAAATCTTTGCGCAAAATCGGAAAGTTAGTTTCTTATATATACTGTAACGATTTCAGTGATGATCTATGCATCCTGAATTTAGTTTTCTCTATTTGATGTGGGATTGTTAGGGTGAGTTTCACTTCCTATAAAGAAAGAGAGTTAAAATAATAATATTTTGCTTTCTCAACTTGAGGGTTGTTCACACTTACAAAGAGGGTCGAGTTCAGTTCACTCTCCTCTTCAAAACGTTTTCGTTTGTTTATGTTTCATTTCTCAAGCGGCGCGCGTCAAGAAGGCAAAATCCAAGTGTTTGTATTGCATAAAACGGTCAAACGTCTTTATCTTTATAGAGATTTTAAGAAGTTAAGAAAGCATTCGAATTTCTAACAAAAATACGTACAAATCAGGCAAGTATGCACTTCAAAAATTGATGCTTTTTTAATAAGTTTGTATTTTCGTTAAAAATATTTATTTTTACCTTTCTGAACATATTTTGGAGTTATAATTTGTCTTAATTAATTTTGTGACAGTGAAAAAAAAAATATTCTTATTTAATTCAGCAATAGATTTTTTTCTGTCTCTTTTATTTACCCTTTCTTTCTCAGATAACTTTGTTCTTTAACATATTTATGAAAACACGTTTCTTATTATTTTTTTCAGGAATGCGGTGGCAATGTTATCCATACTTCGGGTCGAGAAACGACACAATTGCATCGAAATTTAAACTCAGTGCTACATTCTTTGGTTATCTAGCTATATGATTGTGCCCTCTCGAGTCATAAAGCTAAGTTACCAAAGTCTAAGGTACTGACCAGTCAACCCAAAGTGAAACTCTTTTAAAGAAAAGGAAAAGTAACACGTGGTAATGTTTACTGATTATATTTATATTAACACATTTGACAGTACTTATGTCATTACATGTATATGTATATTTACAAATTGGTAGAAAGGGAAACTCTTTGAAACAATAGGCGTCAACAATATCTCCATGGTAACTGGTATTACTTATTGTTTCTATATGTGTACAATTCTGTATTTAACTACACAACTTAATTGAGATAGTTCACAATTTTACATCATCTAAAGTGATTGATTTAATTCGACCAAAAGTTTGGTTATCATTTAAGTTTAATACTATAATACAATCAATATATTCTAATATACTGTTGTTATATCCATGTAACCATATATATCAAACATATGTCCATCAATTGATTTTGGCATATTAAGCTTTATAGTATCTATATAAATTCATCTTGTGATTTTAATGTAAACAAAAAACTAAGACGTTATTTTTTGTGCAATTTAGAAAATAAACAATTTTATCTTATTTAGTAAATATACTTCTATAATAAAACCTATATCTAGGTATACCTTTTTTGAGAATGATTTAAATTATCGTCGAACTTTATTGTCTATTTCATTTGATATATTTCTTGGTAAATGTGCATATTCAATTTTAATTCGAAAATGTGTTATGAATTATATTTAGTAATTGTAGTTTTGAACCTAACATACAAACATACAAGGTAAACATACAATTTGAAAAATATGTTTATTTATATTTATATTCAACTCATATACCTATATGTATGTACAATAAATATTTAGTAATATTATATATCATGTTGTTGTTTTTATGGTTAAATGTTATTAAAAGATTCAAAATTTTACGTTTTCAACTTATAAAATTTTGAAAATACAGGCAATAACACGAAAAATTCTCATCACGATTCGTGAAACATTGACACATCATGGTTCATTACTTTTGGGAATAATATCTGATATATTCAAGGTACGGTCAATTGTACATATTGTAGTACGTAAAATGACATATGTTTCTACTTAATTTAATTTTTTACAAAATGATATACAGTAAACGATTTTAGGTGGAAGACTTTTTCATGTAATTGTCGGATATATAACAAATATTAAATGATAAAATCTAATTAGTCACCGTGTATTGACTTCCTAGTAGTACCAAAAATGCCTTACCCTCAGCCATGACGAACATTTAATCAATTAATATCTGGATCAATAGCGATACGGACTTTTTATTATAAGCTAAGAATTGCTATATATTCAGTATGAAGCAGATATATGTACATTAAATATCTATAAAAAGTCGAAATTATGCAATCTACTATTATTGAGTTAATTCTTTACATTTATATAAATCTAAGTCTATTGTGTTCGAAACGACGCAATTTATTATTATTATTGCATTATAACCCCTCCATACCCTGCGCACGATCTAATTATGTATACACGCATGAGGGGTAGAGCTACAACGTATATAAAGTCACTTTCAGGAAATGTATTCCATTAGGCAATATAAATACATACAGGGTGCGCCAGAAGTCACATACCGAAAAAAATATGCTTTTTCAACAAATTAGCAGGCTTTTTGTGTATCTATTGATTTATCTACATCTATGATTAATTATTCAAATTTGACTAATCCGATTATAGATATAAAATAACACTATATTATGTTTGAACTGTGTATTTTTTTGTTTAAATTGTACAGTTTATGAACAGTATTCAGTCATTATAGTTATCAGGCAGCGTACAATCTCTGATGTTATTGATTATGCGATTGAATTTAGGATCGTGGCTGCTGCTTGGGGGCATGATTCAGAACAAGACCGATCTGCACTGATTAGTTTAAGGAAGAAATTGTGCGAGCGTTTTGACACAGAGTCTCCTGAGCATCGTGTTATTAAGGAATGGAGCAATAAACTAGTCGAAATTGGATCTATTTTGGATAAATATCGTAGTGGCAGACCCAATGCAAGAGGTGATTATATCGATGAGATTCGTGAGGTGATTACGAACAATCCACGAACATCTTCTTGCATGTTTTCTGACCAACTTAACATACCAAGAACTACTGTTCATTGTGTTTTAAAGAAAGATTTACATCTTAAGCCATTCAAGGCTACAAAAGTTCAATATTTAACTCCACTGGACCTGCAAAACCGAGTTGAATGCTGCAATCTCATTCTTCAAAAATATCATAATGATCGATTGAGAATTAAGCTAATAGTTTCTGATGAATCTGCCATATGTTTGTCATCGAAACATAATAATGCCGTTATGTGGTCGAATGAGAATCGTCACTTTTTGGGAACAGGTACAGATGCATCCACCACACTTAATGGTATGGGCTGCAATGTCAGCAACGCAGTTTTTTGGTCCTTATTTAATTGAAAGGATGATATATATGTAGAACAATATGTGGAACTTCTACGAGATCAATTTATGCCTGAACTTGAACATGGAGGATTTCTATATTCGTACCGTTTACAGCAAGATGAAGCCCCACCGCATACAGCAATCCGAACAAGAGATTTTCTCAATAAGCAGTTCAACGGAAGATGGGTTGGTATGTTCGGTCCATGTCCCTGGCCACCCAAGAGCCCGGATTTAGCATCAGGCGACAATGCACTTTGGGGTATCGTTAAATATCGTGTCAGAGAACATATGCCTGTAACAGTGGACCACCTGAAAGAAGTCATAAGAAATATTTTCCAAGAATTCGATGTTGATCTCCTGATTCACAACAGCACATTCCGCAGATTTCGATTATGTATTGACAATGGTGGAGTCCAGGTTGATCCAGTTGATGTTTAATTATATTGTTTAAGATACTATTTCATCTTTTGATATGTACCTATAATTATAAAAATCTATATGCTTGTATATTTGTCTATATAGGCCTTTTATATATAATGTTTTATTAAATAAATGCTTGAATTGATATAATTTTTTTTACTGTAGTGACTTCTGGCGCACCCTGTAGATAATGTCATTAAAAACAAAATTTGGTAGTAATTAGTTGAGTTAGCACAAAGACTAACCAATAGAAGTAAGCAAGTTATTTATTGTTATTTAGTAGAGTCACTCTATGTAGATATACATACATTGTCATACATATAGATATACATAGTCATACATAGATATACATAGTCATACATATAGATATACATAGTCATACATAGATATACATAGTAATACATAGATATACATAAATATACATGTATAAAAGCTTAATGTGCAAATTGTGCTAATTATTGCGTCTTATTATATTCGTATTTCATAGAAATCGTTTTAAATTCATTCAAGAACTAATCAAATTGTTAGAAATCCATATATGGAGTAGATATGTGCTGTTATGTATGTATTTATATGTATACTTTATTTGAATATGCATATTAAACATACACTAAATATAGCATATAGATTTGATTTTATATTATATCAAGGTGAGTTATACGATCCGCTACAAGAACAAAGAGAGCGAAACGCATGGGCAAAAACGATGGAGCGCGCTATCAAACCGGTTAAACACACCGCTGGGGGTCCTATAAGTTAATTTTATTGAGTTTTTGAAGTTTTACTCTTGTTTTTTCCAGCTATAGAATTTCTTCTCCTTTGCCTTTTGTGTATCCTAGTTTGTTTATTTTCCTGTCATGTAGTTACCCTTTTTTTCTTTTATTTTTTTTTATTTTTCTAATTTAACCCTTTTCTTTCTGTCTGGTGAGCTGTTTTGGCCTGATGCTTCCAATCATTTCTATACATGTATTGTGAAGAATACAAGATGTAGAACTACAAAGAATGTCAAATGTAGTCTATATATCGACTATATAATGGCATATTGGTATATGTATTGTCATAACATGACATGACAAGCATTTATATATAGGTATATATACTCATATTAATACTAATAATAATAGTTTCTTTCTGTGTTCAATATAAAAAGCATCTAGTAGTATATAAATAAAAATTATAGACAATAACCCGACGGAAACAGAGGAAACTACTCGTTTAATTGACTTAACTGTTTACCTTATACCTCATAAAAATAATATAAAATTATACGATTTACATACGATTTACATACGATTTATGTTAAAATTATATGTTTGTATGAAACCTAGATATATTTCATCTTTAAAGTGAATCATTTAATTTAATTTATTGTATTTCAGTTTTATAAATAATAATGTATGTACCTCGTGATTGATTATTTAATTATATCATATATATTTAAGAATAATATGTACCTATGTACATTAACTAATTCCATAATTATAACTTGTATAATTTCATATCTAAATGAGGAAAGAGTATAATAAGGTTTCATAATTAACTTACCATCAACTTTTTTAGGTTTGACAGCTACCCGTTTAAGTACAAGTAGTTCACCCTGAAATTGTTAAATAAAAATCATACAATACATAAAAATGCATACATACATAATTTATAAAAACATTACTAAATTTAAAAATTTAAAAAATTTACATTAATTTTTTGCTACTTTAATGAGGTGCTTGTATATTATTTATTTGCCTATTTTGTTTAAACAACAACAAATCAGTATATGTATATATTAATTTTATCGTTCACAGATGATCATGTTAAATTATATTAATACCATCGTTAATTCTGACAAAAGCTTTAGAATATGAATAAAATTTTATATGCAATTTTTTTTTACTTTTTGCACATAGTTAATTTCCATGTCTTTAGTGTTATTTTTATCAGGTAGCTGGTTAATATATTGAAAAAGATTTAAGTAGATTATTAATAATTATTATTCAAATTTCATGTAGGATATTCTAATAACTTATCTTTAATTAAAGAATAGCGAGGTTCTAACAATGCGTATATATACCAAAAATAGAAAATTAAATAAACTTGCATATTTTATTAAAACTTTTAATGACTTTGGAAAACATATGAAAGTGTTATAAAAATATATCCGTTGTCTCTTTTTTGAATGAAAGCTATCATCTTAATATACCACAATATACCTATAATAGGTAGTTAGGTTTAACATAAAGGATAACTACATAGGATTTAAAAGAAAGGCTATATATACTATACTCACAGACTTCACAACATAAATCCACCTTGATTTTGCAGTGTCTCTTGCAAGAACCGTTTCTGGTCTTAAAATTAATAAAAATAATATGTTGACTTTAACAGTCTATATCATTATTCGGGGAGAAACGCTATATGTAGTGTATAATATGTACAATACACATACGTAGGTATATATGAAAATAAACATACATACATCATTATTACTGATTTTGTTCTTACTTGAAATAATGAAACATAAATTTCTTTGGAAAGTTTGGGACAATGTCCATGGGAAATCCACGAAGAAAACTCAGAGATCTGTCCAAGTTATCAATAATATGGAGCTAATATAATAAAGATGCAGGCATATAGTAGTTAGATATATTGTATAAGCATTTTATTTGTATTTATTGTATTATTGTATTTAAGCATATATCTGATACAATAACTACTTTAATAAAGTAGTACTTAAAGTAGTCATTGCTCTCTTGTTTTCATGAACAAAAGGACAAATGAAGTTTAATAATAAAAATCAATAAAATTAAAATTACTCCACTCGATGGCACATAATATAAGTGTTTTTAAAATATAGATGTTTTATAACAGTTAATCAACATAACAAATCTAAAGAGGTGAAAATATATTATAAAATAATTAAGGAGCAATCATCTGGTTGCGAAATAAACATATTGAATTTTGTTCTTTACATATAAAATGATTTGTCATGTACATTTTTATTACCGGAATATTGTTCTATAATTACTTTATAATTATATATGTTTATATATGTTCGTCCTATTTTATTAACTGCTCAAACTGAGAAAGCTCTGGCAGAGTGTCTCAATTAATGTTTTTAAAATTAAATTTGATACTATAGAGGCATGATTGAACTAAAATTTAAGAAACAAATATTGCTTCAATATCAATAATGAGAAAAACAATTTACGTGAGAAAGTCATTGTAATCTGGATCTGAAATGTTTTTCACACCACCAAGCATGAAAATTCGGTGATAATCCTGAAATAAGTCAATTTACTTAAATCAACAAGCACGAAACAACATACACAGAGACAAAATAATTATATGTGATGTTGAAAAAATATAATAAAAATAACATAGGAAATATGTTATACATTAATTTGTAATAAACATAAACATTATTAATAATTCTTAGAATATTTGTATAATATAATACAATATTATCAATCTGTCAGTTTAAATCTTTTACTTTTCATTGAATTTTACTTGAAGGGATAGCTTACTCCTTCAAAAAAATCGTAATTATATAATGTAAAACATATTTTTGTTGATTGAATGATTTTTCATCACTTTCAGCTACTCCTTTGAATTTCTTACCATGATATCTATACTTCTTGCTCTCAAGACGTTCATCTGTGCAAACACGTTATAGATATGTATCTCCTTCAAACGAATACAGATTATAAAAACAGTTCCTTTAGGGAATATTATATTACAGAATACATTTGAGAATAGCCACATTCTTAAGAGCTTAAATGAACAAAAATTAAATACATGTCCGGATATATATTGTACAGTAAATTGATTACCACAGGCTATAGTCAGATGAAAAAAATGTGTTTAAAATGTTTTCTCTTTACGAAGCAATCATTTGTCAAAAAGCATTTCTATCATCAGTCTTACTCATTGGTATCGTGTATGCATATATCTATGTTGTCCGAATTTGATTCCCATTGTAAGCATATCAAATGGGAATATGGATTTATTCCATGTTTATAAGTTATTTGGTTTGGTTTCAGAAATACACAATATTTCAATTAATTTATGAAAATTATATTTTAACATGGTTTAGCTTATCTTGACAATTTTAATATTATACTTTAGTTATTTTGTGTTTACTATATCAAGTGAACATATTATGCTCATCATAAAACAAAAGTTTTAAAAACATTATATTTGTATAACACCTGCATTATCAAGACGTGTTAACCAATGTTCTTGGTATTGTAAATATCAATGTTTAGCAGTATGTGCGAAATTATAAAAAGCCTTTTATATAAAGAGAAAATTATACTATATTGTCACATCCTATAAATAAAGCTTTACATGAAATACTTAATCATCATATAGCCGGTATCATCGTTGAATTTAACAATCATGTATATATATTTATTTGTAATTTACCTAAATATATAACGCATTATATGTTTAGACCAATTCATGTTAAACTTAAAGACTTTTGAATATTGGAGAAAACTAATAAACCTAATGGTCGGTATCATCAAAGTAAATAAAAATTGTCAATGGATATTTACTGCAAATATTTACCAAAATAGAGATGGTCAGGAATTCAACTGTCTCCTTAGCGATAACTGTTGACTGTCTCGTAGTTCGATTGATTATCGCCAACTCCTAATAAAATAATTAATTATAACAAATATAAAATCAAAATTAAATAGATGTCTGCTAAACAGCTTGTATTCAAAAATTAAATAGTTAAGGAGTAAAATCATATTTCTCAATTACAATAGTAAATTATATATTATTGTTGTGTTTTCTTAAATTAAATCTATACAAGTTTAAATAAACAACATGATATTATAATTACCAAATATGAATTTAAGGCAACCAAATGTATTATTATAGCATTCAAATGCAGCATTTTGTCACTCATTTTACATGACCAACAGAAAGTGATTTTTTATTAATTTACATTCGATAATACGAGATAATACAAATATATCAATATTTAATTGTTTGGAAACTTATCACATCTTTTAGATGATTTCAAACATTCAATTAAGACTATTACAACGTTAAAATAATAAATATGTCACAGTTAGTCTGGATTTCCAAAATAAAAAATTACATCAAACTGTGACATTACTTTTATACATTTCTTTCGTATGTTATTTTCAAACTAGTTTGAAGTTCAAAGAATTCTTATTTTGTCTCCGAGAAGATAAGCGACCGTGTTTTCTATAAGTTTTGTGTCAACAGTAAGCAGAAAAGATTGAAAATAAACCTTAATACATATTTTGTAAATATCGGGGAGGGATTGAAGAACATGTATCGGCAGTTTTCGCTCCTTGTTTTATTTTTTATTACACTGCGTGTTTAGTTGTTAAATTTTATATTCTTTGTGTATTTCAATACATATATATATATTGTTATTAGCCCACAATGGCAATAAGGTTTGTTAGCTCATAACATAAAAGAACTGAAATGAAAATGAATTGTGTTAGCTCTTAAAAATATATATTTTGACTTGAGCTAAATACGTTTCTTTTACTCATAACTAAATTAGTTCTACTATGATCATACTTTTATTTTACAAACATTAAATCCTAATTATGACTTAAAGAAATTGATACCTTCTTAACATTATACTTAAAAATAATTATGAAGTATTATTATACTGAATATAGTCAATGACCAATATACCAATAGAAAACATTCGTATTGTTAGCTCAACAAAACTATGATTGTAGTAAAACTAATTTAGTTGTAAGTAAAAAAAACGTTGTTAGCTCAAGTCAAATATATTTTTTAAGAGCTAACACAATTCATTTTCATTTCAATTCTTTTATGATATGATCTAACACACTTTTTGCCATTTTTGGCTAATAACAATATCACAGTTTTTATTTGAATACTTCGTCATGTTATTGTACCTATTACAACCTACTGAACTTTCAACTACACTGAATATTATGTATCTAACTATTAAACTTGTACACAGCTGTATCGATGCGGCGACATAATTTTGTCTTGTGGTTAAGGAGCAGATAACAAATGTAAACGTGTACATTCTATTTTTAAAAACTATTATAAAACTATTATCGTATTACTATACAAACAGACATACCTTAATTAATTAAATATAAGTTACCATAAATAATAATTTCAACAATAGTATACAGTTTTTCCCAGTAATTCTAGCTATAATAATATTGTTCTTTCCAACTATTAAATTACTTTATAAAATGTTGGATAGTAAAATGTATTATTTTCCCCATATTTCCATTTCTTTATTAGCCATAAACAGGAAAATGACATGCTAACTAATTTTAAAATACCAATTATGTGGGTAATTCGTTTCTTTTCAATTTATGATAAATATATTTCATTTGAGATAGCATTATTTCTTTGGTTTTAATTGACTTAACCTCGTGTCATAATTAGTAAAATAATTTATACTGTAAAACATATTACTCTTTTTAAAAAATTCTCTATTTTATTTATTTAACATAATGTTTTTATTATTTAAAATATCTATAATTATGTTTAATATCTATAATATCTATAATTTATACTGTTATTATTCAAAATATTCACAAAACTTTTTATGAACAAATACAAATATTCATCATAATAACTTAAATATTAGAAGTATATTATTAATTGATATAAAATTCAATGGTTGAGTATTTTATTTGAAGTTAAATTTTCTAAATAATTTTGTATCTTGTATATTAATACATGAATACAAAAAATTCAATAATACATGACTTTAAATTACCCCAAACGCCTGTCCTTTTGTCATATAGGCTACTGGGCGGGCATAGGTTCGTTCTTCGTTCATAATGAATACGATTACTGAAGAGATATAATACATACTAAATATGTTACTAATGGAGTATAATTTAAAAGTATAAAAATAGTTTACTACTTCAAAATAATAAACAAGACTTTAATTTAATAAACAAAATTTATCTATAATATGTCAAATAATAATCTGACTAACTTATATATATATACACAGGCAATACAAGTAATTTATAATTAATAGAAAAATATTAGCAGTAAAATAAAAACCTCAACAAAAGAAAAGATTTATACCGATTAATACATATATTAATGGTTCATTTCACCTGAGCCGGATAATATGAAATAAAAGGATGAAGCTCGATGACCCTGTCGAACAATAATTCTCTTGGCTTCATACCTGTAAAAAATATGATAACCAACATACCAAATGTTTATTGCAGCTTTCAAGACAAAATTGTTTCATTTAGTTCATAAAAAGAATATAAGACATTTCCAAATTATCTCTCTGCATTAGTACTTAGGAAATGTTAATTTGTAATTTTAAAATATGATACCAAAAATTATTACGGAAACAATATGCGTAAGACATAAGTAATATGGAATATTATAAATATTGTTACTTCGTGTCCTTATTCCAAGAGCCTGTGAATGCCTGTGTCTGTTTGTTGAGTTCCTGAGTATGTGTGTAATATGCTAAACGTTGTAACATCTAATCAATCTAATCATGTTGTACGTTGGATTGGAAAACCACTTCAAATTTAAAATAAATATATTTTTTAATAAAAGGCCCGAGCTTTCGATGCTACTAGCATCATAATCATGGACAAATATATTAAAAGGGCAACAATAA
>JAYRBW010152431.1:0-14213 GCA_036023295.1 Invenusta paracnida | reverse complement strand
CTCTAATAGAAGCGCATCAATAATGTTCAAGTTAGAATAGAAGCGCATGCGCTTATAATAGCGTATTTACGGTATGTACATAAATATAGATAGAAATATACATGCAAATATTCAGTATATTAACACCTTTAAAGACGGTATGCAACATTTGTACTGTGAATATACTATTATCAGATTCTTAATTACAACATACTTTTCATAAGGATTAGGAGCATATTTACTGGCTATAACGTTTTATTTACGCAATAATATTGCTTAAACCATGTTGTCCTCTATCTATCTATAGCTAACTCTATCAAACGAGTATGATTTCTCTTTAATTTACTTAACAATACCTTTTTCTCACCTTATTGGTTAGAATCGGATGTGCACATCTCTCGTGTTGTGGGCGAGCTGGGGAAGCGACGGGCCCACATAGATGGTCTCTTTGACACAACCACCTCTTCTCCTTCTCAGCAGCAGCTGCCTCCGGAACGTCGGTTAGAGGCGCATGCCCCTCTAGCCGAACTTATCGGCTTCTCCACAACACTCCGCTCCCTTACATCAGGGCGAGCTGCGCTACACATGACTTTGGACCGGTTCCAGGACATGGATGTGGAGAGGCAAGACCGCATAGTTCAAGAATGCAAGTACGGGTTCTAAGGATTCACTAGATTGAACTGCTGCTTTTCTGAAACTGCTCAATAGGCTTTGCCGCTCAAGAAACGGTATTGCACATACTTCGTTGAGCAAAATGGTACTTACTACAGTCGTGGATAGACATACTATAGACTGCCTCCACGTC
Organism: Invenusta paracnida; assembly: GCA_036023295.1. Taxonomy (NCBI): domain Eukaryota; kingdom Metazoa; phylum Platyhelminthes; order Proseriata; family Coelogynoporidae; genus Invenusta; species Invenusta paracnida. Next base: position 13,429 of record JAYRBW010152431.1, on the reverse strand, counting down.
TTCATCAAATTAATTTATCCATTATCGAATAAAACTAAAATTGCCTTATCTTAGCCACGATAAACTGTTTAACAAAATGATATTTTGATTTATCTAACTATTCTCTGGATTTCTATAATTATTGTGAATAAAACCTGAGCATTCTACAGGAGATTTTATTCATCATACAAAATAACATTAATATTTCAAAAATATTTGAATATTTGATAAATAATATCTTCTCCGCTAAATAGATATTGATAAATATAGTTTCTTCGCTAAGTTTAACGTGGGATAAATAATACAGTACAGTCTATATTGTAGATAAACTAACATAGAATCAACTCGTTCTTTGCACTAATAGATTCTGACAGTGTATCTACTCAACAGACAGTAATATTTATGCACTTATTTAAATGAATTACGACTTGCGACAAACGCAAAAATAAATGTATACCGCTACTAAAAAAAATATCTCAATAATCTCTTCTTCGTTGTAGCCTTATGTTTTAAGAAAAATTTATATTTAACAAAATAACAAATTTAAAATTCTATCGATCTATGCTTATTTATTCCGGTCTTATATTACCCGAACTATAGGTGTTGAGTTCTGTAAAATATCAGTCTAGATATAGAATATATAATTCAATGTCAATGGTACCAACTTTAAATAAAGAATATCTATAACCACCTATATCATTGTATAAACAAAACACTAGAATACATACTGACACAAAGTTTAAAAGGTTTGCCTGATAATTTTTATAATGTTAATTATTACAGTTAGATATTGCGGGCATAAAGAAACAAAACTTTAATAAAAAAATTGGAATTAAAAAATAATTTAACGAAAAATGACGTTGTGACTATGTTGGCACCTTTTGCAGCTAATTCCGAGCTATGCTGCGTATTTTATGAAATTTAGACCATTTTAAATTAATTCTATAATTATGATACCATAATAATATTGTGATTGAACTTAAATAGACTTCAATAAGAGTAGTAATCATGTCACTTTCTAAATCGACAACAAATGTAGAATTAGTTTAAATTGCAGTCTATTTCGTCCAAGATTGAGCATTCTTATAGTGTATGTGGCAATCGTCCTTAGCATGTAGTAGACAAACTTACTTTGGAATCACTGTACCCATACTATATTTATGATATGTAATGTATATACTCGTAAAAAATTTCAGTGAATATCTGAAAACTCACTCTCTCAATGAACACAGTGGGACCTCCCACAGTAGCGCAGATTCTGCTATGTACCAAATTTAAGTAGGTAATCGATCTTTCACTCCATCTTTTGCAACAACCAAATCCCGATAATCCGTTGTTTATGCCCTCTCACTAGCGATATTTACCTCAGCACGAGTATTGGAACTTTTAGGAAGTGTACTGGCTCTGGTGCGGTATAACATACACCGGTACCTCAAAAACTATGTAAGTTCGTCCATGTTGGCTTCCTGTATCATGTCTATGTTGGCAAAATCTTCGTTGTATATTCGTTTCAATGACTAAAACGTATTTGTTTTGGCAAAAGTTTTAGCTAATTCAACGGATTTTTTTAATATCAATTCTAGAATTAGAAGGCAGGTGTACATATGATTTCCAGTTAAAGAAATTAATGTTTCATTCTCTGTGATTACTGTTACTTTGCAGTTAACAAGCATTATTTCCAATAAAGTTTACCATTTTCGCTGTAATTAAAACAAAACATGCCATGATCGATAGTGACAGTTGATTTGAATTACAAACGTGTATACTTATTAAGACGTAGTGATACAACTTGTATAAGTAATACGTCCTCGATTTAAATGGTTAATTCTAGTTGTATGTAGTTTTAGTTTTAGTTTTTGGGCTCTCAACCGTATATTTAAATTGGGTTGAGAAGTCAATCTATAGGTATTCGAAATATATTTTAGCAAAATGTTAACTGCATTGAAGTTCCTGCATTTAAGCACCTTTTCCACTGTATATAACCTACCTATTATTGCTTGCGGGAAATGAAATTCTTACTTCTTCTCACAAGTTTAAAACAGTTTATAATAATTTGATAAAATCATGTTGAAAATACGTGTTATGATCTTAAATGGAAAAATTTTCTATCTTGATATATAAACGTGTATTAGTATAAATTATAACTACTTGATTTACTATTATATATATTCTCAAATTTGAAAACTCCCTTCCACTTTTCTATTTCTATTTACTTTTGAATTTCTATTTGTTTCCTGAATTCTAAATGTTTTTGTTGTAATTTAGCCATTTCATATACCACTGCAATCTTATTTTCTGCAGTACATTACCCTATATTAATGTTATGAGCAGTTTTTAAATGTTTTTTGTATACATACAGAATTTGCTATTAAAAATAATTACAATACTTACCAAAATGTCTGTTTTATTTCATTATTAGAATATGTATTTCAATCAATGCATGTAAATAAAATAAAATAATTTTCTAATATTAAATATTTATTTGATTCTTTGCTATATTTTGATTGCATTAAACACTGTTGCAATTTATAACATATACCATATAAACGATTTAGTAATTAATAATTTAACATATATAGCGAGTGATAAATTAGTTTGTAAAAAGAAGAGAAATAATTATTGTATAATCGACAAAATATATTAATAATATATTATTATACAAAGCCAAAGGGCATATATTTTTATATTGACATTTAATTAAAGAGATATGCCATTATGGAAATTTGCCAAGAAAGATATTAAAAATGTTTGTCAAAACATAAACGATAAAAATGTCACATATTTATCAAATTTAGCTAGTAGATAATTTATAATGTGAGAGTAAATGTGACAGAGTAAAAAAATATTTTATAAAAATAAGAATCTATATATATTTTACTTAATCGACTGTTGCGGCTGAAGCCATAAGGATCATTACTGCCGGCTAATTTAAAATTTAAACAATATTGACGATTAAAATCCTGAATAATATACCAATACTATATGGATTTTAAAGGCAGTAATGATCAATATGGCTGAAGCCGCGTATTGTCGATTAAGTAAAATAATTATAGATTCTTCTTTTTATAAAATATTGTTTTACTCTGTCACATTTACTCTCACATTATATATTCGAATCAAACTTATAAAAAATCCAATCACAAATTGTGTTTATGGAGATTATTATCAAGATGATCATTTAAATCCTGTCCTCTGAATGGCTTAAAACAAAAATGGTTGTTAGATTATCACCTATAGTATCTTTTTACAAAATTTTACCGAAATTGGTCGACAAATTTCAGCGAATATAACTTGTAACAGCTAATCTTTTCCGAAAAGTTTCTGAGATCAAAACTTGGAAAAAGACTTAATATCACGGGATAGCCGTACAAAAAATCAATTTGACCAACCTTTGAGTTGAAATATCGAACTTCGAAGACATTAAGTCGAAGATATATAAAGGTCAAACAAGCTAAAATTCCATAATATTAAAATAGATTTTTTTTTAAATGATTAAGACATTGTACGACGCAGAATTTTACGGGGATCCGAATCTGGAAGATTTGTTCGATCCTCTATTTTGTTTTTGCACTTTAGTCGGATATCCAAATCGTTTAAATCTGATCGGCTAAAAGGCATTTCGAAGTACAATTATGCATAATTTATTTTTTATATAGAAAAAGTGTATTAAGACATTTTAAAACATTTCCAAAAGAAAACATGTATGAAGTGTCCAATCACTTTTTATGGTTCTATGACTTCTTATGCACATTTTCAGCTCCAGCAATTAAAGTGTGCATTTGCCTTAAAAACGATGTGAAAATCGTAATACAAATTCTGGAATATGTATTCTGACAGCTAGCACAAAAATTCAAGTTCATGTAGCTATTAATTTCTGGATGTCCTCGTTTTGAAATCGGATAAAAGCCTAAAAATCGCGAAAACCTGACGAATTTTGAACGACCCCGCTCTCTCCAAAAATCTAAAAAGTCTAGCCTTTAATTATATACTTAACCGATCGCTTTCAAACAACTTATGATTGTCTTATGTCAATCATTTCATTTTGAGCTATCGTAGGTACGTCTCTCTAGGTGCTTGTGGGGCTGACGTCCTGTGGAGGGGAGGTAGGAAGATAAAAATTCCCTCACCCTCCTATAAAATGTTGGTTTTTCCTGATTTTTAAGTTTTCTAAAGGACCTATGCGAGGACTACATAATATACATATCAATATAAACAATTACGCAGTCCTTGGACCTATGACAATTTTTTTAATTCACGCTTAGTTTAATGCTGCTATACAAAAAAATAATGCAAATTTATTTTACCACCATTTTGCCCGTTTACAGTTTTTCAGTTATTTTGGTATCCAAATTTGATTTACTCAAATCAACTACCATTAGATGCGTCTCACCTAATATGCGGTCTTATACCTATGTTCTGCTCTGTCAATTAAACGCTTTAAAATTTATTTTTTATGATTTTTTGACTTAAAAAATATTCCAAGTCCAACAAAATCAGTTTTTTTTTATTTTTAGGCTTTTTAAAGATACTTATTTATTTTATTTATTCTTAATTGACACGTATGTTAATACTAGTGAACACGCTTATAGTCTTTAAAATGCGATCTGCTTTTACTTCATTCTAAGCAATTATCGCAAAATATAAACACTAAAACGTTCAATTATTGACTTTTTCGACAAACCAATATTTTTTGTGTTTCCTTATGTTAAAGCACATATTCGAGGAAAGATCTAAATGATGATCCAGATTAATGCCTACCTTACTCTTTTGAACGCATATGCATGTAAAAGGATTTTTTTGTATATATTATATAAATTTATATATATAATAGTATATATAATTATAGTAAATATTATGGTATAAGCGATGTTTCTTCTAGACAGGAGTGTGCGGACTATGTATGTTAATGGTCATGTAATGTTATTACATCATGGATTTGTTAAACAATTCAAAACTGGGACTTGCGGGGCGACCAAGAAAATGACACTTTCTGTAAATGCAAGAGAAAATCCTATTTTGATTTAACAAAAATCAGAAATTCCATGATCTAGTTAAAAACAAAAATACCCATATGCTCTGCACCAAACGTCTTACCACGCATCCATGCAGTCGAAACCTACGTATGATATGAAGAACTGTACCACTAGAAATATCATAAAAGCAAAATTATCAATAAGAGCATCAATTGATAAGAATAAAATTGTACACTCAATCCGAGAACTAAATGGGGTTTGTCAAAAGTTTTTATATAAAAATATATATACATTAATTAATTATTATTATTATTATTGAAATTAACATATTATAAACATATTAAAATGGCCATGTCTTCAAACTTGACACAAAAAACAAACAAAAAACGCAATTTTTTATATTTTATTATTTTAGCTGACTTACATTTTCTTATAGTCTATCTACACATATAACGATAATCGAACCGAAGGATACTTAAATAGCAAAAGTTTTAAGTCCACACCCTCCCCTCAAAATACAAATTACAAGTACCTATGTATTCTCAACAGCGTAACACGTAGTGATATTTATATTAACAATTACTACTATATTTTTATAAATTACATACATATTTTGGTCATTTAAGTATCATATATACGAATAAATTTTTATTAAAAACATATATTATTGCTTATATTGATATATTTGCTATTGAGTATAATTATTAAGTACTAACATTATAATTTCTTTTGTTCAATATAATACCAGTAATTCGGGGGGATGACACTATTTTATAAAATATGAAATACCGTATTATGTGTAGGTTACAAATTTAAATAAATTAATTTCTACCCAAAATAGTATTAAAAAAGTGTTACGTGCGTGAATAAATGTTTTTATTGAAGCATGCGAGTATTTGTTTAATACAGTCTTAGTAATATAAAAATAACCTCTCAGTTTATATAATTACAACATCCTAAGCTAATAGCAGCAAATTATTTAAGTATAATATGTAGTGTATATATATACAGGTTACCTACTTATTATTTACTGTATATAGTTTAGGTATATTTATCAACATCCTATAGGTATATACACCTAATATACCTAATACAAACTTAATAAAGTAAACAAACCATGTAAAAATATAAACAAAATAGCAATATGTACTTCATAATACATAACAGTTACCATAAGTTACACACAAATTTTACCGTTATGTGCGTAAAAAAATGTAATGTCAATTCAAACTTTATCCAAAGTGAAAAACGTGGTGTTGGTTACATATCTCAGGCTTTATCCATTCCAAATCGCTTCCTTGAAAGATGAAATGTCCCCTTTCTGTTATTTTCTCCGGTTCACTGACGGATCGAACATTTTCCTTGGCCTCGATTGAATCTTCCGGTTTTTCAGGCCAAATATATGAACCCCCAAATGCCCTTTTCATACATTTAAATTCAACTTCTTCGTGTAAATCTGAAACCACTTTCGTTCCTGTTGTATTATTTGTTCACTATGTTTCAATAGGCAAGGGAATTTCGCAGCACAGCAGCCTTGCTCTTCCCGAACATGGACTATTCTCCAATCGTCTACATGTGTATTGCTTGTGTAAAGGTGATAGTTTTTTAATGCATTATTCGCAGTAACAGGAGAAATTTCGTGTTCCAACAAAGCCTTTTTGTATTCCACGAACACTTCTGACGGTTAACAAACCATTAACTTCTTTACCAAAATTGCTTTTGTCGCTTCTCTTCACTTCAGACTTATCAAGAAAGTAAAACTTTCAACTTTGAATTTTGTGATTGTTTTCGTGCTCAAAAAAGTCCAGTTCTTTTTTGCATACTCGAGAGATCTCTCATGGTGTGGCGCGATCTGAATGGGCGACGAATAACCATCAGAAAATCTGTGAACTGTATCAATCCTTTTATCTGGGTACTTCGTACTTATATGTGTCATCACAGTATCAGTACAAGCTCTTACCAAATGTGAGTTGTGCTGTAAGTTATTAGAAAGGATAATGACAGCTTACTCTTCAATTTTATCATTTACGTGGTGGTAGAGTGCAACAGGAAATAAAGTCAAACTAAAGCTCTTCGAATGCGACTCAATGGTTTATTTTGAAAACTCGAGGGATATGTTTTCTGAAAAGTCTATTATCAGAAGAACATCGTTCCGCGGTAATGATGCTTGAATTTTGTGTAAATGAACTAAATCTCATTTTAAAGTCATAGAGAGGAAATTTTTTCAAATCTTTCATCGTCTCAGTTAGTAGTTATTCAAATATTGTTGTTTTATTTGGGATTTCATCGTAACGTTTCAATTTTTCACATCCTTCATGCCTGTCAAATTTTTGCCGTTCAACAGTTCCCCATTCTGTCCTATGCACATGACGTTTACGAAGTTCGCTGTCCCCCAAAAATTTCATAATAAAAATCCATCAGTTTCTCAGCTTTAGTGTTTACATTGGCGCTCCAAACAATTCTTGTCTGCAAAGGCTGTATCGTTATATTGACAAAGAGTCGTCTCAGCAATTTTTTCAACATTTTCTATGTTCAGATGCAAGACGCTTCTTTACAAAATGTGTTCAGAGCATTCAGCTTTCTTTTCATATTGGTATGGTACACGCACACGCATTTCGATTTTTGAATACCTTTCTTCGGTGCTAATACATACCTTCTTAAGAAGACATATTAAGACGCGTTCTTTCTTTTACCTTATCGCATTTTTCAGGATTTCTTTTCAAATATTTTCGATATTTTTCTGTCTTTTTCTTGTCAATTCTCTTGTTTTTGTATTTTTCAAAGCATTTTTCTTTAAGCTTAAAAGAGTTTTCTTTTTCCCATATCTGAAACAAAAAGTTATAAATATTAAAATATAGGTAATTTCGATACATATTCAAACTTAAAATTGCTTATGTAAAAGTTCACGCACGTAACGCATTTATTCATAAATTGAGTTACGAATAATTTGTGGAAAATTGTCTAGATCGCCATTCAATAAGTTTATACCACTTCTCTACTGGTCTTCTACACATTTATAACGAAAATTACTGTCTATTTAAAGCATATATCGGTGGAATAGCACTGCGTTACATACGACAATAGGTGATTAGATACGTATACATGATTTTTTTCAAACTTATACTATACCAATATTTGATTATTTTACCTACCATATTTACATTCATTTTTCAATTTTATATAGTTATAAAATGTTATCCTACCAGGTATACAGTAGATATTAGCGCCACTTATCAGCCTTACGTGCGAGAATTGTGTTTCTGACGGTCATATGTTGTCTAGAAGATAATATTAAAATAATTTGGATTGAAATTATATACTATTCCACGCGTGAAGTCTTACACAACTATTTAACAAATATAAAGAATTTCTGCAGTTTGATAATACACGTTAAAATATGGATGGGCGTTACGTTTAGGAAAAATTATGAAACATATTTTTTCGTATAGTTTATTATTTACCATTTTTGGCAAACATAAATACATTTTTAATTTACATACATAATATATTGCTTACCTTTATAATAAAGTTTTGGTCTGCTATAAACTTCAATATTCTTTTTAGATAACAATGGTATTTTTGTTATAAAATGAACTGTATATTTGCACGTATTTTTACAACAATAGCTGTGTGTATAATATTTGGATGTCTACTAAAAATAGCTGCTGTATAATGAAATTGGCAAAAAAAAACAAAAGATAGCTTCTTTTCCTTGTGTATACACAAACCAATTGTAAGCTTATACGTGTATCTAGTTATTCTGCATTACATATATTTAATTATTGTTATTTTTAAACTCCTTTGGAAACATTTATTTTACAACTATTTTATTTACTGGAATTAAAAGAATTATCTGATTGAAGTGATTTTTGTTCAGGATACTCGCAGAAAAGCGTAAAATGCATAAATCCAATATATAAATAGGTATTTTTTCCAGATATTATAACATGTGTGGTAACAAATAATAAACGTATTTACTGTCAAATTTGAAAACTTAAATTGGCATTAAATCTTACAACCAATATTAAGAAAAACCAGAATTTTGTATATGTTTGGTACTAAATGTTATTATCATTAACATGAAAACCTTGATAATTAGATGTCAAAGATCATTATTTAATTCAAACCACCTTGAAAAGTTCAATTTTGTTATCTTTAAAAAATATTGATATAACTTCTTTAATGACCTTTAAGTAATTGTTATAACGGTGTCTTTCTTCTGGTAACTTAATGGAACCAAAAATGATGAATTAAAATTTTTCTTAAATACGAAGTTTTTCCTGAAATCCTGACACCTTTTTGTTATTCTTATAAGAATATATAAGTATATATATCTATACGACTAACCAACCTTTTCTAATAACATAATTGTGTAGAAATTTCAATATTTTATAAATAAATGTATCTATAATATTAGTAAAAAATACAACCCGAGTATGGCAAGGTCAAATGTTTAACACTTTATTTAGAATCTTTTGAGGCTAAGTAATGCCTACTATAATTAATTCATATATTTATTAAAAATTACAGCGTTTCCAATTTAAAATAATATTGCTTCTAACAGGGAATACTTAAACAAATTATTATAGTAGTCCCTGGCTTATGATTTTTATTACAAAACACTTGAAGAAGTCGATCGTTATCTCTAGTCAAAATATTCTTGCTAAATTTGATGAGAATATTTAACAACCATGCATTCAAATCAATTCATACTTAAATTTACAATAATACATTTTTACAGAGTAAAATATAATTAAAAAAAAACTAAATTTAATTACCAAACCTGTGTTACATACCGATATATAACCAACTTTCGTTACTTTGAAATAATTTTATTATTGATAAACTTTCAACTAATTTGAGAACATAGATTTAAAAGGATAATTGATTTATAACACAGTTCCATATAATGCATTTCGAAAAAGGTATCATTTGATTTTATATAAAATATTTATTTGCATTAAAAACACAGATCAAATTTAGCCAGTCAAGGCAATAGTTTAAAACAAGAATATAACGAAATTACACACATCAATTTTAAATAGTGTTCAATTTAAATAGGAATCCACTACAAAGAAGTATTTATAATATTAGTGCAGTATATTAATTTTAAAACGTTTATATAAAATGAAAGAAAAGTTCGTTGTTTACAATTTTTTAACGATGTGAAAATGATATAATATAACTAACATTTATATTTAAAAGCTTTGAAAGGAAAGCAATTAATTACATACCGAGAAAGAATAATAATATAATTAATGATATATCAAAGGAAACTTATTCGGACTTGATATAAAAAAATTAAAATACATAAACTATGATTGACAAATAACAAGTTTAACATGAATCAATGGAAGGAATACAAAACAAGTATTTGTGAATGAAAAGTGGACGGACAATGTCGTTATAACGAGATATATCTAAGTATATATTATTAGTAAATAGTATAAAATAGTGCATTCATAAATTTACCACTTGTCAAAAGTAACAGTAGTATTGTCATAGATAAAATATAACACGTAAATGTATAATTAAATAAAAAGGAGATCTATAATAAGTTTTATAATCAGTAACTGTTCGCTGACTACTGACCAGCAAAGTCAGAGACATTTTTGTCAATAGAATTTCTATTCAGGATGCTGCAACGTGACCTTTCTTGTTTTTTACCAACCCACGCAAGTTATCTATTTCGTTTTCCTGAAGATGAACTTCAGCAGTAGTTTCGGAAAGCTAGAACAAAGAATAGGAGAACACAAAAGAAAAATAATTCGTTTAAAATAAAATATCCAAATTTGATATAATAGACTCATCAATAATAAAAAAAATATATAGTTAACCATTTAGCTTAGTGAGAATTAGAAAAAACAGATAGTTATAAGGCATAAGAAAATTTGACTTGACATGAAAATAATATAAAATAAAATAAAATATTTAAATTAATAATAATTTACAGCAAAAAATTTGGAAATTAAATACAAAATATCGCAAATAATAAACGCAGCTCTGTCTACAGGCATTTGGATCTGTCGGTTTTGATGATGATTTTAATCGATGCTACTATTTCGAAAGGCTTTAAACGAAATAATCCTTAATATCCATTGAACAGCATACTGAATAAAATAGTCTTAGATATAAATTATTACATATATATTGTAATTGTCAGAACAGAAAATGTAGGTACACTATAATTTAAAAATAGTCATAAGTCATGAAACATTTGTCAATGAATATTAATACTACATTATAGAACCATAATTTATATAAATTTTATTGAAGTAATACGATTTTATGTCAAAAAAATTTATACGATTCATTAGTGATACAATTTTTTTAAATTCAATTAAAGGGCTTCAAAATATCGAATTTCTAAATTCAAAGAAAACTTTGATACGTACTCATTTATCAATCAGAAGTAGTTCAATAGTACATCCAATGGTTCATCTCTTAACAGTAGTTCCAGTTTTTTAAATTGTAAAACATTTTATATTAACTTACTAAGTATTCTTTATAAGTATCATTTTTTGTATTTTTGAACAAAACTATCTAATTTATTGTAAGATAATTCGATCTATTTCTGATTTCTGACTTCAAATTTTGAAATTAATATATATTGACCCGCTCGCAATAATTAGACGCATTAATATAATTTCTGAAATAGACAGGAACAAAATATTCTAATGTTAAAGACAGACAGACATGAAAGCAACTCCTCACCATGTCAAGAAGAATATCGATCTTGAGTTTGAGCAGATTGTTCTCCTCCATTAACTGCTGGTTCTCCTTTCGCATGCGCACTCCATCTCGACTACCATCACCTCCAGCGCCGGCGTTGCTCCCAGCACCGCCACCATCTCCACCTGACGGATGTTGTGTGGAGTGAAGGTTTATACAGAGCTCAACCAATAAATAGTAGGTATATACGGTGCAACAAACAATATAACAAAACTATACATGACCATTACACTGACAATTTTTCTAAAAGATTTTTTACAATTCTTAAAATGCCACCAACTAAATATACGGCCTTACTACAGAAATTATTTGTGTATTTATAACCGTGTTATCTATAAATATAATATATTTCAGTATTTTAATTGATTATTTCGTGTTACATTAGTAAATATGTATAAATGATCTAATAGTAATAGCAATCGATAAAAATAGAAACACGATTAAAAATATTACATTTAATTGATCTAGATACTTTATCTATTATTTTTGGTTGGAGAAGAATTATGCCCATATAATGTCATAAATACACATGTGAATATTTTGTGGTCCCATAGCTTTACCGCATTATAGTTTTAAAGAGAGCGTGGCGAAGCGGGTAGCGCGCTGCTCTAAAAACCAATAAATCAGTATTTTGAAACTTGCTAAGTACACCTGGCTATAGTTAGAATTATGTCCATTTCGCTCATATCTGCGATCAGATAGGTAATATATATATATTTAAACATTTTGCAAAAAATTCATTAGCTAAAAGATCCAAACACCAACTTTTAGCTCGTCATACGGTTGGTAACTTTGTTCTCAGACAAGCTTAATAAAATTTAAATAAGTCTAGTTCTGTTTCATTACAATGACAAAGTTATGACTGAACATTCAGTTTACGAAGAAGAATACCATTGATGATTTAATTTAATTTATCTGCATAAAAATCATAAGTTAAAGTGAATAAACAGTATCGTCTGCACACTAGATTGAAGCCCCCTAATATACTACACGAGTCACCGATAACAATCCATCCTTACAATTCGCGGTCGTGCCTGTAACTTGGGAACTGATTGATCTGAATTTGGAGCTCACAAGAAGGATTTCACCACCACATCTTTCCAAAACTGAGTAATCGCAAGCAGCTAATTGACAAACAAATGTCTAAATGTGTTACCTCTAATTTTAACAAAAATGGAACTATCAAAAATGGATGATTTGATTGATGAAAGTCAGTTTACCATATAAATCGGCCACTGCTCTACAAACAATTTAAGTGATCTATCCAAGATTAATTTGTCCATCTCGCCTATAATATGTATAAAAAACTTTTTAACATACTTAATCAAAAGGAAGAGACGCTCGAGTCTACCCGAAATTATAATATTGCTTAGCAATGATAATATAACTAGATTGCTTTACATGACAATATTAAAGAAATATTGACTATACTCGATCACTGTCTTCCTGGATCTACAAGCCTTCCCTGTCTACAGATCACAGTTAGAGCGGACAATTTTACGCTCATTGTCAAGAATCAAAATTCAATTGTGTTATTAGATCGGAAATGATTGCAAGACGTCCACAGCATAATGTAAAAGTGACGCAATCACTATTGGTTGTATTGACTTCCTTGTATTTAGTATATTTTAATTTAAACATGTAATTTAGTTTTACTTTTATGTGTTCTACGTATACAGTAAACGCCGAATTTGAGCGTTTACATGGTTGGAATCTCCGAGTCTATAATGGCTTATTCGACGAGC
>JAYRBW010152420.1:0-14214 GCA_036023295.1 Invenusta paracnida | reverse complement strand
ATCTGAGAACTAAACTGACAGAACTCGAGCACTGGTGCAATACCCACAAACCTGAAGTGATAGCGCTCCAAGAATGCTACATTTCGAAGGAGAAAGCAACCCAGATCATAGGATATGATGAGCCCATTCTTCAGAGACGGAACATAGGAAGAAGAACTGGCAGGGCTCTTAAAGGTGGGGATGTTACAATATATATTAGAGAAGGCATTAAGAACAGTACCATCGACAAAAAGCCGACCACAGAAAATGATACAACCACCGAATGGTGCGGTGGTGTGTTTCAGTTTAATGTCTTCGATTGTGATGGTTGATTCCATTTTTGAGTGTTTGGCATTGAGAAAGAACAGGCAGACTTCGCATTTCTCTATACTGAGTGTCATGAGCCATTTTTTAGACCATTGGTGGATCGTGGTGATAGCGTTTTGGACAGTTCTGGTTGCTTCGTCTACGTTCTTGAAGCTAACCCATACAGCTATGTCGTCAGCGAAGAGACTAATGTTGCAATTCTTGTCAACGTTTTCAGTGACATCATTTATGTACATTAGGAACAGTGTTGGTGATAGGACCGCTCCTTGTGGCAGGCCTTGTTTGAAAGTCTTCGTGTGCCCCTTGCTTCGGTCGTACTCGACCCCAGCTTTCCTGTTACTCAGCCATTGTTGGATCCATCTGATGGTTTTGAAGACTATGTCAGTTTGGCATATCTTTAGGAGAAGTCCGTCACGCCAGACCTTGTCATAAGCCTTGGCATAGTCTAACAGACATAGGACAGTTCGTGAGGTTCAATGTTGAGTTGTTTGTGGCTATTCCTTCGTTAAAGTTTTCCCAGTCCGCATTATTCCAGTCCCAGACTAGTCTGGGTCTGTTCTTTTCTGCTTTGATGTTCGTGTTGTACTCCATAATGATGGGTATGTGATCGGAGTTCATGATCTGTTTGGTGCACTCAAGGACTACTAAACACCTACTACTAAGGTGTTTAGTAGTCCTTGGGTGCACTATTTCCAGTAATGTTCCATATCTTCGTGACATGCTAGTGTGTTGTCCGTGGATTAATGGTTTGTGCCTCTTTCTTGTCTGCTGATGTCTCCGTTGCACAGAATCATCATGTTATGATCGTCAGTCCAGTTGGCGATAGCGGTACCTCTATTGTCTTTGCTGGCAATGTTATCCCTGGATTCGTGGTGACCGTATATGTCACCTCCTATGATTCAGTCGGGAGTTCGGAAGTTTCTGGATAGTATGAAGGATAGCTTCTTTGTTATTTATTGCGCTATTGTGTGGTGGGATATGTATATGTTGAGGATGTTTAGCTGTTTTTTGCCCGTCTATATTTGGATAGCTTGCATTTCGGATGTGGTGTCTTCATTGTCGGTATACTTTTTTGGGGGAAGAGATTGATAGAATATGCCCTCTTTGACAAGGGTGCTATTAAGTCCTCCTCACCTTGCATTCTTGGCCATGTTCTTCCGTTTTCTGTCCTTCCGTATGGTATTGTAACCAATAAATCCGTTAAATTTATCCTCCATTCTGAGCTTTGTTTCTTTGTATGATAGCGATATCGATATCAAGTTTCTTGATGTTATCTTCCAGTTCCAGAACTTTTGTTTGGATGTGGTCGCAATTCCACTGTAGTATTTTGATAGTGCATTCGGTTTCGCCTATTGAGTTAAGTCCGATTAGGTTGTCTTCCGTCGTTGAGTTTCTGTTACTGGCGTTTCTTTCTCTGATATCCGTGTTGCATTCGTCACATGTCCAGTCTTTCATCTTGTCGCTGATGTCGGTGGGGACTCTGCTGTTGATTCCAATACATTTCTTGTGCATTAGTTTTTTACACATTTTACATTTAATTGGCTCCGATTCTCAGTGGGCCATAGCAGCCTACGGCTGTGCATTTCTTCCTTTTCCAGTCGATCGTAATTGGGGCTCTATGATTTTCGCCTAGTGCTGTGCCTGTGCATCTGGTGCATACGAAGGAGATCATTCTTTCCCGTTGGTATCTCGGGATATTGGTGCAGCTCTCGTGGAATTTCTCTTTGCATCCTGAGCATGTTATAGGGGTGGTGTTAGCTCTGATTATGGCCTTGCATTTTTGGCAGTGGTGGGGCCAGGGTTTTGTTCTATGTCGCCGGCTCTAATCAGACGAAACCGGAGGTACCTCGCCGGGTACGTACCTCCGGTTATCAAAAACCCGTTGTTTGTGACTTTTTGGTAGGGTAGTTTGTAAGTAATATACAGTGGTCCTTTCTTTCGCATCCCATTCGAAGAAGATCTTAAGTCCTTGGATCCCCACCACACCAACGGGGAGGTAGGAAGAAGTGGCGTTGATTCTGCTGTGCATTCATCTTCACCTTTTTTTTTTTTATTCTCTGATGGTTTTCCACATAAAAGATATAATTTAAATAATTGAATAGTTGGTCCCTCCAATACTTCATATTGAATTTGTACAACTCGAAGGTGAAGGCTGGATACATAATTGTTGTCCCCATGTTGTCCGAAATATCCCCCCTACAATGAAGTAGGAATTGAAAGCGCCCTCAGGTCCATTCATGTCTTTTATATCACATGGTTTTCCACTCCAATTGAATCTATGATATTTTGTACCGATCTTTGCCCATAGATATTATTTGATTTAACAGTAGGTTGTTACTCTGGTGAAGTTGTGAGAAAGAGGTTACGTTGTGTCTTGGGTAACACATTAAGAGCCTCCTTTAGATTAGCCAGGTGTTAAAATGAGTTTTAGCTGTGTTTGCAATTCTATCCATCTGATGTTAGCACGAAGATGGTATCTCGGCTCCGCCATGAGTATTGTAGATAACAGCTGGATATCCAAGCACCGGTCCATTTACTATAAGGCCCATAAAACAAGTAAAAATATCGCTCTTAAAATGTATAACGTAGCACCCGAATCTGAAGATAAATTGATAAAGTTAAAGGTTCGCTCATCGGTTTTGAACGTATAGTGTCATCCAATCATCAAATTAGGCATTAGTGGAAGATGAGTAAGTTGGATTGTAAATACAGACATTGTTGGTAGGCGCGCGAGAGAGAGACAGATGCCTAATTACCAGAAAAGTGGATAAAGTTATGATGTTATCATCCCATCTTACTAATATAACCTTTAATTATACATACATATATTTCGAGTGGAGCACATATAACATAAAATTTATATAATAAAAATATATGATCAGAGTTTAAAAGATACTCTCACAGATTTTCAGATAAGTATATCCTCTATGTATAAAAAAATACAGCCATATAGTTTAGAGTGTAACACTATTTTCACATGTTTTATAGAATAATAAGTCCTGAGTTTATAAAATGTCTATCAGATTTTTACATATATCCTTTATATATACAAAAACCACTTCCAGAGTTAAGACTCTTTCACAGATTTTCACATAAATATATCCTTTATTCATAAAAAAAGACTTTCAGAGTTTACGGTGTCTCATAGGTTTACACATACCTATAGGTATATTTTATTTATGAAAAAATACTTCCGGAGTCTACTTTTTTACTACTAATATTATATTTAGGACAGTTATTTATTATTTGTTTATTATTATATATTATTATTAACATTGATGTTTATTATTCATTTAGATTATTACATATTATTATTAATTATAAAAACAAAATATTTCCAAAACAATATTAGAAGAATACAAAATAAAGAAACTGTATCTAAACATTTTGAAAAAAGAAACATTTAAACAATTATACCCTATGAAAAAAATATATATATTTATTATTTCATTCATTTAGTTAACTTAATTAATATTTTAATTGTTAATTGTTGCATTCTAAAAGGCTATAATTACATATAATTATATGCTCAATCAATATGAACAAATGTACATTAAATAATTATAGGAATTGAAAGATATCCTTTAGGATATGATCCTTAACTTCTACAGGATCTTTTGAAAGATGTGAAGGGTGTCTTTTGGGTCCTAAATAAAATATATACATACAGACATACAGAATATAATGAATAAAAACACGAACAACGAAACTTGTCGCAATAAAATACTAACAATTATACCTATATACCTAGTGATATTTATAAAAATATATACATAAAATAGTCAGTAAAGAATCTGGAACTACAGAATAAAGTCTAATATATACATAAAATTCATGTAATCCAGAAGAATATATACATAAAATAAACCTAGCATAAAAGATTTATACAATGATAGCAGAAATGCTATCGCAATTAGTACAAAGCAAGAATATTTGCTGTTATACACAAAAATCATATTACAAAATACATATATATATATTCATACATAGAACAGTCCCTACAACATATAAATATTTACAAAAAACAACAACAACATACGAAGATAGCAAAATATACAGCATTTATAGCAATATTCAAACATATATGACGATGCGATTATACTGTCGCTATAATAACACAAGACATATATTATATACAACATATACAGGGTGTTCTCGTAACATAGATTATATACATGTTCTAATATGTGTGTGTGTGAAATGTAATGAACTCCAGGAATGATAGACTAATATAAAAAGTAACCTATAACTAAAGGTAAAATATAACACCAAAAAACTGACGGGAAATACAGTAGGTAAATATCGCATTTAAACTAGCTAAAATAACATAAAGCGAACTAAGTATAAAAATAAACCCACTTACATGGTTTTGACGTAATAATTATACAATTGATATTTTTGTGAAATGGTCCTTTGCGTTGCTTGCCAAGTTGACATTCCTGTTGAAAACCAACGAGATCATTTCAGAACAGAATGGCACTGTTACAATTTAAAGCGAAAAATGGCCCAGTTGCCACCAATTTCAGCAGTAGACTTTGAGGAAAAAGTATTTTTAATAAAGGAGAAAAAACAATTGGAAGTGGATTCTAATGTAAGAATTATATTATTTTCATTTTGAATCAATTTATTTCTAATTAAAAATTTAGTGATGATTTCTTGAAATTCATTTATTTTAGTTCTTTTAGTTTGGGATGGTTGGCAATTTGTAACTACTTGTTATAGTCATCCCATAGCAGGGTTTGAAATTAACTTCTAGACTCACTAGCCAGCAGGCTAGTTAGTTTGTAAATGAACTAGCCAAGGTCTCTTTCTACTAGCATGGAGAATTAAAAAAAAAAAACCATAATCTGTATATTGAACATTGTCATTATTGATTGCATTATAAATAATATCATATATAATGTTAACATACAATTGAGGGCGATCCCGTATTTTAGCGTCCCAAATTATTTCATTGAAATTTCCCATTGAAATTATTTTAATGTGGGATTACACCACAATTATCAAGAATATCCTCAACTATTTGAGATCTAATAATTGAGGAGATTCTTGATAATCATGGTGTGGTCGCCGCCACCAGCTTTTAATAGTGTATATGGGTATATAATATCGTAATTGATAGGTTGCGATAGTCTCAATAGATAATATTAATAATATTTAAAATTAATTATTATTAAAGAAAGTACTAATAGAGAATAAATACTTCTTAAATAAATACTTTATGATCCTACAATTTTTTAAATAGATTAAATGATATATAGTTCATAATAAATATGGATATTTTATTTTTATATCTTATGCTCATTTTATTTTGTCCCAAGGGCAAGGTGCTAGCGAGTAAACAGTAATAACTAAATTTTAATTAACAAACTGACTACAGAAATAAACAGATAATCATTAGAAACTTTGCTATAATTATTTATAATAAACCATTATATTAACAATGAAATTGATGCCAATAAATAACCTGGCTCAATTTTGGTCTCCATATATCATTTTACTCCTCTACTTTTCTCTAAAACTTTAAAGATACATGTTACACACTACTGTATCATACATATTTTTAAAACATATAACCTTGGGGATTCTATAATTAAAAACTGATTATAAAAACCTGAAATTTAATTAAGATATCATTTATAATTTTCAATGATAAGAAATCAATGAAAAAATATAGCATGCAATTTTATACTTAGATTTGAATGAATAAAGCATGTTCTGCTCATTCAATTCAATAAAATGCACAACCAAATTTAATACTTAAAGAGCTGTGATTTGTCAATTCTAGTACCATTTATATAACAATTATTATTGCTCCCTTGTAAGCAATAATTCCTAATTTACTAATTTTTTTATTAAATCGAATAGTGTAGATGCAGCTTTAGTTACAATGTAATATACTTTAATTAACAGAATTTTTTTATTTTACTTTTATTTACAAAATTGATTGATGTCAAAATAAACATGAATGAAACAAGCATAACAAAAATTAAAACAAATAAAACTAATTTGTTTTGCTAGTTTCAGTAAAAAAACTTTGTGGTACTTAATGTGAATAGAGCTATTATCATGACTTTTTACACAAACAATATTTGATTCTTTGGGCCAACAAATTTGAATGGTAGTATGACCATCCTCTTGTACTCAATTAAAAATGTTATGACAAAAAACTTGTTATGCTCATTTCTGGACAAACCACTAATTTATATCTTTCCACAACTCCAAGCACTAGTGTAAATTATGATTAATATATGTTTGTAATACATTAATATCTTCTATGTATTATATTAAACATCACACTTTTGTTTTTTCCCTTTTAGAATAATTAAAGTAAGACACTGAAAAATAGAAATTTATATAAAAATACAGTTACTCTATATCCTCTATTTTTAAAGCACTGAAAAATGAAATGTATAGGTTAATAACCACAAGAATATTACATAAAATAATCATTCTGACCATCATAGGCAATTAAAAATTTCCTATTAAAATATTTGTCTCAAATCTATGGAATTGACCATATGTTGATCTGTCAAAGTACTATTGATATGTTATATATAGCATAATGTAAATAAATGTAATTATATTCTTTTAAATAATCCACAATGGCAAAGTCAAAGCAATTTTTTTCCATGCATTTTCTTACATCAAAATTTGCACAGTTCCCTTTATAAAGCATTAACATTTATTTTAAAATGCAGTGAAACTATTGAGTATCATTTATTAAACACCAATTTATTATGTATTGTGGTAAACTTAATTAGTTTTACCAGGAAAGCAATTAAATACTGCTGTGAAAAAATGACTGCACAATCTTAAAGCAGTGAAATCTCCTTTTTTTTAAATAAGGCTAAAAAATTGTTAAAGTCCTGGACCAAAATATACATGAAAAACACATGAGCCAAAGGAAATCAATTTTTAAGAATATTCAAGTTTAATTACATTATCCTATATAATAATCCACAGAATAATTAATTCATGATTGATTATCGAATTTATAAATAGACTATTTTGGTTATTAACTTTATAACAACAATGTAAATTTTGATATGGTTATAACATTCTCTCTATCCTCTATTTTTTATAATATGTTTATAAAAAGTTAATATTTGTAAATATATTTATGTCAGATAAAGTTTGTTGACATGTTTTTTCTCTTAAAATTTTGTAAATAATTTCTTTTCTTGATTTCTGATCACTTTTTCTCTGTGCTGTTCTGTAAAAATTAATTTGTCTACACACATTTCAGGAAAAGTCACCTTTTGAAACTACTTTTTTAAAGAATTGCATTATAGTCTCACATGACATCCAATATAGTTTTTGAATTACATTTTAAAAATATAATGATTATATATTGACTTTGAATATTATATTTTATATATAGACCATTCAAAGTAAAAACCCTTTAAAGATCAGGATTGTGGAATTTTGCTTGAATGCTCTTATGCTGATATTTATTTATTAATTTAATAATCTCGATTAGTAAAGACAGTGATGAGTTTGTTATGATTACACTGGACAAGCAGTAAGTTATTGGTTGTAAAAGCTTCCAATGTTCCACCTAGTGTTTTTTGGAAGGCCATCTTTTCTGTCACAGGACATTTATTTAAATGTATGATTTTATCTCAGAATGGCAGTTGCTGCAATGCCCTTTGTTTTGAGTTGTTCATATAATGTGAAAAGGTTGTCCATAGCTACTGTGTGTCCCTAAAAACATTGGCTTTTTATTAGTCGAGTTACATCATCTCTACCTTGTCTACATTTTATTTCTCACCATTTTGCTCAAAATTCACACACAATTTTGTTTGTCAATATAATGAAGTCTATATTTTAAAACAAATGTGTTATTATTTAAGTACAACATATTTTTTTACTTTTGACATTAAATACAATAAATTATATTTATTTGTTAAATAGAACTACATGATCTAATTTGAAAAATTGACACATTGTAAATCCTATGTATGCCATGGGCATTAATGGTTAATAACAAAAGATATAACTTGTTAGGTAAATATTTTTAAGTTATTTTTGGTAGAAATTAATAGATGTCTTAACTTACAATTCTTTTCTCTATGTCTGGTTTCAAGCAAATTCTATAACATTTCAAAGAAGTATTTGTTTAATTACTATAATTAATGTTACTTACAGCTTGTTAGGTATCAGATGCATGGAAAATGTTACACACTCCAGTGAAGAACATGCAAAAGCTTAACTATTAATGTGTTTTTGGGGGAAAGGATGAGTGTATTGTAAAGTTTTGTTCTCCGCCAAGACCAGCAGGAATTATCATTAGTTAAATAGTGTGATTTGTATCTTTAAATTATTTCACTTGTGTAATAATTATTTTTTCCATCCATAATTATTATTAACATTACATTAATTATTACATCTGTCCATATATGTGCATCGAAATATGCATATTTTTAAACCTTTTCTATACATTAATTGTTTAGCATTTTAAATCTAGACAATAAGACTCAGATCATTAAACATGAACATATTTTTATGTTGTGTTAAACTATTAAATATGATTTGTATCTACTGTCTCTATTTGTAACAACTATTTATTTGGCAAGCTCACTAAATTTTGGTGTGTAAGTAGGTGACAAAATACTGTGTAAGTTGGTAACAAAATAATTTTCAATACTATTACTTTTAATAATATATATAATCAAAATATTAATTGTTTATAAATAAATGGTTTAAATAATTCTTCATATAATTTTCAGTACCATTACTTTTAATTAGATATTTTTATATTATAAGATTAAAATATTGATTATTTTTAAATTGTTTATCTTGTGAATAATAATAATAATTCTATATTTCATGTTCATTAGCAGAAATATGAAATTAGAGTTTTTAAATGTGAATTAGTTTTATGAAGTTAGCCAGTGACAACATTAGGTAAAATTGATATACATATTTATTAGAGTATTAAGGGACATTGTTCGAATTAACTGCATTAGGTTATCTATCTTCAAATAGGTAACAGTTTAAAAGTGTATAATTACATTTATTAATTTGCTTTAAGTATATGCACTCGATCAAAATTGTATTTCCACCTCAACTGTAAGTCAAAATTGCTCAGTGATACTCTTGTAAAAATGTATCAATCAAATTAATATTGATAATTTTCATTAAAACTATTTTATATATTGTCAGTAACTATTTTAAGTTTGGATTCTAGTTAACTTTAGTTCTGTAAATATCTAGCTCATTGCATATAACTAAAATAAAAATTAAACTTATTTTATTTTATTTTTAGTAGATTAACATATTCATGAACCTTAAATAATATCATTTAAAAGTACACCTATTGCTTATTTTTATTATGACTATAATTAGATTATTTTTTTAAATCATCTTATTGTAAAAAATATTGAAATATTTTTATACCTGAGCTAAAATATACAATATTATTAGTTAATTCATTTCATCTGCATACAATACCCTCCTATTTTGGAGAGACTGTTGTATAGTCTATGTTTGTATCATTACAGATTCTGGATATTGAATCTTCCTAACGAAAGTAAATGTTAATCTGCTACAATTGAAACTATAGTATGTCATTAAAAATAATTATTTACATTTAAGTTAAGTTCAATGAAATATGAATTTAAAATATCCTGTTTACTGAATTCTGTTCCAATTACATCAGTGGCAGATACTATCAAATGTATGTTGTGTAAGAATGCACTAGGATGCAACTGTATGTCCATTATACTTTGTAAGTTTCACTGACTGACAATTATGCCAGCATCTTGGGAAGTGGAGTGGCAGCTGAGTGTTTTATATATATTATTTATATTTTTATATGATATATTTAAACTAGACAAGTCTTTGAAATGGCCTACTGTCCAACATTTGATCAGGTCTACTAAAGCTTAAGATGTGTCAGTTATTCAGGCAGCTACCTATTGAAAAACTATTTTCACTGATAGAAATTTCAGAAAATGTAAGCTCAGTTAATGTCTTATTAATGTCGATAAGATATGCTTGAATTAAGTTGTATTTTTTATTTAAAAATTCTCATTTTATTTTGCCCATGTATAAAAAGAGATCAATACTCCTGCATTGAATTTACAAATGAGATAATTGGCAGATTTTAACAAAAATATAACTATGACATAGTATCTAAAATAGAAAAGACCCTTGCATGTTACACTGGCAAATTAAACTATTTTCTATGTCAGGTAACTACTTACTTTTGATTTTTTACTGTTTCTGTGTAATGTAACTTATTTATTCTTTTTTGTAGAAAAATTCGTATTATAATTTTTGTGTTTGCTTTTGTATTTTCGGAATTTGGTATAACAAAGTACTAAAGTAGTACACATGTTGTTTACTAAAGATTGAATAAATTCGATTTTTTGGCAAATGTGGGTTGGTTTTACAAATGGCTATGGCATATAAGGGCTTAAAGGGGATACTAAAGATTTGTCCATAATTTAGTAATTGATCTAATAATATATTAATTTCTATAATATAAATGTTGATTTTTGTTTAATATAAAAAATTCACATTTTGTTGTCTGATATTGAGTTATATACCACAGAGTATATTTTATAAATTACAGTTTTTATAACTAACAAGTAGCTTAGCGTGTTATGGAGATAATTCAAAATCTTAATTCGTCTGCCTGACTTGGAGTATTCATTTACTTGGAGTATGACTTAAATTATATCTAACCACCTACCTAGATACATACATGTTAATATAATATATTTTAATTTATTTTAACATCTAGTTACTCTTTTCATTGAATACTTTACTCCAATTTTTACCATACTTTTTCAAAATTTAACTCTACACCCCTGTCTATGTCGATATTAAGCATATATGTTCATTGTCAATATGTATATTAAATAGTTAATAGGGAAACACATAATATTCTTTTGTTGTTAGTCATACCATTTTTTTAAAGCAGATTTATTTTTCAAAACCTTACACTTATTTCATTGTAGCAACATCACACTTGTTTCGGTTAATTTAAGTAATTGATTTAATATACTTACTTGAGCGTTTAACAAGTTAATTTGACAAATAATTAATATTGAATATTAAACTTTATAATTATATTATACTGAAACTTTACTCTGTTTTCAATCTTCATCGTTATTTCAGTATTATAGTGTATAAGTTTGTGCCTTTCAAGACGTTGCTGTAAATGAGAGTAATTAGACAAAACTGATTGATTACTTTCGTTTTAAAACCAAATTAATATAAACACTAGTTTCAGTTTGAAAGAAGCAATTGGCAGCCCATGTGTTAAACAAGTATATCAATCCTCTTTTTTTTAGTTTTAATTTATTCTCGCTTATGTAACTAATGTAAATAAGTTAAAAAATAAGGAAGATTTACAATCTTAAAAGGTATCCATTATGAAGCATTAGATAAATGTAGAATGGATTTTGACGTATTTGAAATTTAAATCGTGCATTATTAGTAAGATTGTTTTCAATTTATACATGATTGTATATCTCCAAAAATTATCCCCTCTGAGTCTATATTAAATAATTGTTTAAATCTTTTTTCCTTTACGATATCCTTTTAATTGACTGTACAGAAATATTAAATTAGTACATATAAATAAGTACCTCTTTAACATTTTAACATATTTTGTTCTGTTTTTTTTTTAAGAATGGCCGATATACCTAAAGATGGAGATGGTGAAGGAGGACAAATAGGAGATTATGGATCCGAGGTAAATCATGTGAAAATAGGTTTTTAAATCTAATTTATTGGTGTATTGATAATAGTTGTGCAATATATACACTACACATCAAACTAACTAGCTACAATATATGTAATAATAAGGAAAATGTACAGTTATACCCACTTAATTAAACTTTTTCTTTACGGGCGTTTGTATCTCGTTTGTATACCCAAAAAATAAACTCTTCAATGAATCAATTAGAAGTTTATTTTTATTGACTTTTTATCCTGCCATTACCTTTGCTGTGTGCGTGTTACAAACTGATTTAGCCATTTTTTGGCATGTAATGTATATTAACATTTAAAAGTATTTTGAGTCTTGTTTTTTAATGTGGTGTACAAAGACATTGCTTTTTTTCTTTATATTTGTATAATCATACTAGTACTCATGGTTTTACATTTTTAAAGTTCACATTATTGTATTGTCTTTTTATATACCTTTTAGTTTCTTTATATATATAAGAGGATAGGGAATTATATACTTGATTTAAATCTATGAAAATATTATCAAAAAGGGGAATTTAAACGTGAATAAATATGTTATCATTTTTAGGATATAATATTTTAAATTAGTTAGAAAATGAAGCTGTTTTTGTAAGAAGTTATATTTTTTACTACATGACTATCAAACATTGAATTTAATCTGATCTATGTTGCTTATCATATTTTTTATTTAAGAAGCTATACTTTTTATTTCATTTTTCTGCCTTAATTTTAGTACCACCCTAATGATGATTATTCTTCTGGAATTGGGAGCATGGATTTAAATAGTGTAAGAACATCTTTAACATTAGTATTCAACAATTATGACATATGTGTGTTTCTTAATAATTAATAAAGGGTAGTTAGTTCATCACTTCATATATATAGAAATTATTTCTATATAATTTTAATTATTCTGTTAATATTATTAAAAAGCTCTGACTTCCAATAAGGCGAAATAACTTTGCATAACATAACTTTTTTCGATAATTTTACCGCTTGACAATTCAGACTGTAAAGTTATGACCTGCTCTATAAACTCTCATACTTGTCCTTGGACTTGTAAGCCTGATCTATGTATGCAACACTAAAGTTTATACAATTATCTGCATTTTGATAGCCATATCCCAACATGCCAATTTTTCTATCTTATTCTGTCAAGATGTAACACCTATTTCCCCCTTGATAGCTGTAGAAGGGCTAGTCTTAATCAATCGCACCAACGACTCAAGTTTATTAAACATTTCTAGAAAATATTATTTTGAGTGTAATATTGTATATAGCATACATTATGAATGAATCTCTTGAAGATGGTTTGAATCTCCCATCCTTAGTGCACATCTGTAGGTACTAATTATTAAACAGTTAGAAAGTGGAAACATAAAAGAAGGAATATCCTGTATTGTAACTCAACAAAATACATTTATTTATAATTAAAAGATATTAATAACTCGTTCTACTCTATGAATAAATAATTGGTGTTATTTAATCCTAGCGGCCTCGCTCATTAAAATTATATAAAATATATAAACGTGAACTATTTAGCAGGCTATTTTGTGTTATTTTAGTAGCATTCTTTCAAAATATTCTATACTTACCCAAATTCACTATAGTGCTCAGTTATAAGAATTACTTCTTTTTTGTTTTTTATTTAATTATTTGAACAAGTTTGACACATTTATTTTCTATGTAATTACAGGGAAGGAGTGCTGGTCATGAATCCATGTCTGCCGATAGCCTCGTTGTAAGCATTCCTGCTTATTTAACTACCTACTTAATGTTTATGACTTTTTAAATTGACTGCTTTTCATAGTAAATACCGCTAGAAAGACTTTTATAATTTGTTGGTTATAGACTTAGTTGTTGTATAAATATATAATGTCGGCGCTTTTCGAGAAGTACCTAAATCAAAATATCAGTAATGCATATTATTTAGGATAAGTGTTTGATTAAAAATACAAGAACTAAATGAGAATGCCTTTTAGTTTTACTATAATTGACATTCCATGCTGTCAAATATATTCTACATCAATGGGCTTTGTAAGATATGCATTGATTGTCTCGCAATGAATATATATATACAACAAATAGACTCTAAATTTAAGCAGCTAATTATGACCATGTCTGGAAATATGTTGGTTTTTCGAACTGATAACTTGGCGTGGCGTTTGAATTTATTGCATCATATTGAATCTGGTGTATTTA